>JBCJKE010013560.1:0-12678 GCA_039654525.1 Melibe bucephala | reverse complement strand
GAATAAATTTATTCCCATAGCGCTTCCCGGTCCAACGAGGTCGGGAATAAATTTATTCCCATAGCGCTTCCCGGGTAAGCGGGCGTAGGGAATAAATTTATTCCCGTAGCTTTACACGGGTTAAGGCTTTCTGAGCAGAGAGATGTGAGTGGCATGCCTTGGTCACCAATGTCTGTCTCAGATCTAGTACTTGAAGAAAAAGAAGGAGGACGAGTAGATGGAAAATTCTAAGATCATTCTGAACAGACCAGTAGTAACTATAGATGTGTAATCTCAGAAGATTTTACATGCAATACAAGGGCACAGTAAAATATCTTACTCCACAAAAACACACATGCTCCATCATGTGACCATGGTGATACGCAGTATCTGTTTTGTACCACAGTAAAATGTTACATAATACACATAAGTTATGATCATCCTTTTTTTATATGTTCACTTATATATTGTCTTATTTTGCATTGTGTCTTCTTCTTCATAACAGCTGACAGACTCATTACACTGAGCATTATTGTCAACGCACTGCTAAAAGCTATATAGTATTTATATGTTTTAGGTTATGTTTAAAATCTTCTGTATCTTTACTGCACTTTACACTGAGTGGCACTTTATTCCATAATCTAAAAGCACTAGGGAAGTATGAATATAAATGACAATCAACACTAGGAGATGGTTATGTAAATGTTTGAACACCAGATCTGGTATGATTATTTTTTATTTGAAATGTTTCAAATGGTAATATTGCTTTGTTATTAATTTCTTGTAGAGGATGGTTATCTTATTTCCAGCTCTTTGTATGTTTGTTTTTAACATTGCAGTTTTTCAGTAATGGCACATCATCTCTTCCACCACAATGTGTGACAATTTGCCCAACATTAACGCTGACCAGCTGACCAGGGCCGTTGCTGGAACTTTATCAGCCCTAGATGCCCCAGAAGAGGATGAAAAGCCCCCACAGGCAGATAATGGTAGGTACATAAAGGGTTTGATAGAGACAGGCATTGAACACAATTTTTGGACTATCTATGAGTAGAGATTAATTTAGATATATATATATATATATATATATGGTATGAACTGAATACAATTTTGTATGCAAAGCAACATATCCAAGATCTTCAAGTTGTGAATAATGTATATTTTAAAGCATGATATGCCACAGTGCAATGTTAATAGCTAGTCAATGATTATAATCCAAAAATGGCATTTATCACATTTTTCCATCAAACCAATCTTATTTTCTTAAGTGTACCAACCCAAAATTTTAAAAAAGTTGCTGATCTGAATGTTAATACATATATTATATATAAAATGTTATTTGCCATCGGATTCCAACAATGTCTTGTACAATTTGTTCCTTGAACCCGTCACCCCAATATATCAGGGTTTCCCGGAAGGCATGTCTCTCCTAGACCCTAATTTATAGAGTTGTGGTGTCCTATAAAGAATATGGCCAACTCTTAACAAAGAGGCATGTTTTCTCGAGTTGAATTAGACTAGATCCATACTGAAATTTATGTGAATCCTAAGATAAATAGTCAAATACCATATATAGATAGTGGCATTTAAAATTCAACGCATCAGGCAACAAGAGGCAAGGAACAAATTGATGAATTGGCCCTGACCTCTTTCAGCTTTACTCATTATAACGCAATCTACCAATCGTGTTATTTTGTTAGGTTTTTTTTAACAGCATGTCCTCTGTACTTAATGCTTTTTTTCTCTCTTTTTCATATAATTATGACAGTTTGACTGGATGTGATCTCATTGTTGATCATCACGTTCATCCTCTTTATCTGTGTTGAAAAATACATTTCTCTGTAGATAGATTATTCACAATTGTACATTTCTCTGTAGATAGATTATTCACAATTGTTCACAATTATTTGCAAAATTTGCAAAATTATTTTTAACCTTTAAAATGTGCCTGTAAGTATTTTGATAGATTGTCACTTGTATTATTTAAAATTTGTGTGAATTACACAATTTGAATAATTGAATTGACAAAAGAAGTGGGTCCTTATGTTAACACAAACTTGATAAAGCCAAATGTGTCTAAAATTACCTAATATTCAGACTTTTTAGCCATTTCCTATGAAAAAACTGAGAACATATAACATTGTAAACTGTTTCCTTGATATGTTCACTTTTCAGGTACTTCAAAAAAGAAGCCCCGAGAAGAAAAGGGCAATGGTGGAAATGTGGAGGGATCAAAGTCATCTCTTCAGCTTCTGGAATGCCTTTCAGCCTCCATTGATCCAAACGTCTCCAAGCTTCAGGAGCTCAATGAAGCTCACCTGGCCTATACACCTTCTACCTCCTTTTACGGGAGAGCCCGAAAGATGACGACCAAGAAAAAAGCCCTGGAGGATGCCAAATCAAAGCCACAATCAAAGAAATACTCCAGTCGCAAAAACTACAAACTTTTACCCCCACGTTTACCAAATCATATGCAAGGCAATCCCACCCAAGTCATGCTTCCATCTCAAGTCATCAAACTTTGTCCCAATGCAAAACCGCAACAAGTCTTATCGGATATACAACCTGTTAGCCTGCCCATTGGAAGTCCATCAGTGAAACCCGTCTTTGTCATACAAACATCTCAGTTTGTACCATTCTTGTCTGCAAGTTCTGTGACTAGTTCCAGTACTTCTAGTAGATTGTCAAGTACAGTCAACTATAACCCAAATTCCATTTCGCCTGAAAGCACACCCAACTCAGAGCTAACATTGCTTAAACAGACTTCTTCAAGTTCCCAAACTTTGACTGCATCCCCTCCCACTAACTATACCATCTCCTCCTCTCCTCATGGTCTCGGTTTAAGACCATCGGTTGTGTCCGTCTCTGAGGGGACTAAATGTCTTGCACCAAAGTTAATTCCATTGTCGCAGGTCAATTCTGTAATTCAGCTTCCCGTTCCACTGGCCATGACATCCTCAAAGTCTGCCAGTGCCAATCCTTCATTACACGTGGTAAAACTAGCTTCATGTTTAAGCCCAGAGGCAAATGTCGCCATGTCACCAGCATCTAGTAGTACTCAATGTGATGGTGCAGGTGTAATGAGGAGCCCAGCATCTCCCTTGAATGTTTTGGCCAAAGGAACTGTGTCCATTATCAGCCAAGGAGTAACAAAAAATTCCATTTCAAGTTCAACTGTAAATGAAATTCTTATGAAAAGTGTCCTGTCCCCAAATTCTGGGTTGGCCCAAAACCAGACCCGTACAATAAACATCCCTCCCATCACTTCTAGTCTGAATAATTTTATTCATGTGAACAATTCCAAAGGACATGTCAGTGTCCGCCCTGTAAATTCATCGTCATTGTTATTTTCTACTTCTGAGACACACAAAGTCAGTCAAAGCCCATCCCAAGGCCTTTCAAGCCCAAAGAGCAAGCCAGTATCATTTGCCACCTGTCAGCAAATCTTTCCTCGTATGAGTGCACTTAATTCACTGAACCCAGTGTCTCACGGCTCTTGTGGTCCAATTTTGATTTTGCCAGGTCAAAATATTCAGCTGCCAGTGAAACTCACCAATGCACATCAAGTGGTTTTAAGTGTTCCACCGTCGCCTGTTTGTTCAGGTGTTCCAAATGTGAATATAGCATCTACATGTTTACCTGTAAGTGGCCAGGTTTCAACAGGAAATCCAGTCATTGATGCTAAACTCAGTCAACCAGCCCAAGTGCAACTCGTTGCTTCGAATAAGGGACAAATGTCCCACCCAAACATTATCAAATTGCTACAGGCCTCCTCTTCTGGTTCTAGAGGGAAC
The DNA here is from genome assembly GCA_039654525.1 of Melibe bucephala. Lineage (NCBI taxonomy): Eukaryota > Metazoa > Mollusca > Gastropoda > Nudibranchia > Dendronotidae > Melibe > Melibe bucephala. The sequence continues at coordinate 8,905 of JBCJKE010013560.1, read as the reverse complement.
TGGCCAGACAAGAAAGGTGAAAACAATGTCATGTCCTTGGTAGTTTCATCTTCAGTTCAATCTGTGAACTCTTCCCCAATGACATTTGTATCCCTACCTTCAAAATTGACTGTTGAGGAGTTTAGCCAGAGGGACGTGTCTAAAAGCACAGTTGCATCTCTTTACGTTTCACCATCTCCATCAAAGCCAGTCAGCCCTACTGCCTTAGACGGGCCCAGTATTTTTACTCATGGAAAACTTCAACCCTTGACTTGTTTGTCCTCGATATCATCACAGCCACCGAAAACCCATGTCTCAAAGTCTCCCACTGACACCACGGTTACTAGTGCCTTCAGCATGGCAACATCATCTCATGACCCTGTCTTTGTCAAGCCAGCAGTGACCCCAAGGATGCAGCTGACAGTGGTGACTGATCCCTTTGCTTCAAAAAGCCTCCCACAAAACAGTGAGTAGCCGGCACTTTAAAAACAGAAAAGTGAAAGGTCTCTTGAGTCAAATGTGTGAAATCCACAGTGTATCTGATTTTACTTCTATATTGTTCACTGTAACTTTATTCCCAATTACCAATGAGGTAATATTTTATTTTTGTTCAAGTATTTTTCAGGCTAATGTTAAATAAATAAAATGAATACTACATCAAGTAAATGCAGAAATATAATTACCATGCATATATTATGAACTTGTATCCCTGATTCTCATCCTTTATCTGTGGTGTGCTCAATGAAAAATTACCATCTATTGACCCCTTTCGGAAAAGAAATTTATTTTGATGTTTGTTTGGGTTTTTATATTTGGTTTATTTTTTGGGGGTTGTTTTGTTTTGTTTTTTGGAGAGGGTTGGGGGTTGTTGTTTGGATTTTTTGTTTGGGGTGTCTTTTTGTTGTTGTTTTGGGGTTGGTTTTTTTGTTGTTGTTTTTTTCTTTATTTTGGTGATGTCTTGTTATGGAGGGGTGAGGGAAAATGCTAGTATTTGAAGATTACTTACACTATTGAGCGCAGACCTTGCCAGAGATGATGGATTCTTAGACCACAAATGTCTTTTCTGCTTTGTATATTATATGGAATATATATACATGTGACATAGATGGACTTTGATTTGTATTCACTCTTTTGATATGAATATATGTATATGTATTTTCAAATAGGGATAACCTTACAAGAACTTCACATCATATTGACACATATTGCATGATGATGATTTGGCTTCTTTTTCTTATCTCACTTGAAGGTTTTGCCAGACCTTCTGTGTATGCCACTCCCAATGGCAGCATCTTACAGCTTGATCAGAAAAGTATAAGCCCCCACCTGCCAAAGTCATGTACAACGATGCTGAGCCCACCTGTAAACATCATCTCAACGTCATCAGAGAGAGACATTAGCCAGACAACCAGTTGCTTTACGGCACCAATCTCCACATCTGTTTCCCGCTTTACCAAGAAGGAGCCAGATTCTGCTAATCCATTCAACGTCCAATCTAAGTCACCTCAAGTGAATCCAGTATTATCCAACGAACAGACCTTGGTCATCGCAACAACAGGAAATGACAGGTCTGCGGGGCATACAATGCATTCACCCCAGGTATCCACACACCTAACGAAGACTCCTGTCCCAGTCAGCAGATTTTCCCCTCGTTCATCAGTGGGGGCCTCCATCCAAGTTCCAACTTTGGGCACAAAGCTCGTCTTGTCCCCAGCCGGCATCTCACAGCTCCAGTCCTTGATGAGGAAACAGGGAATGTCAGAAGGATACTTTATCATTAGCGCAAAAAGAGGAGCAACAGCCCTCGCCGTGAGCAAGGATTCTCCAGCAAAAAGACCTTGCCTATCACAGACCTCCAGTAGTGTCGTGAATATCTCCAGCCCTCAGATTTCCTCTAGTAATCGACCAACAGTCCCATATTCATCAATGGCATCACATTTCGAAGAACCTGCATCTTCCAGTGGTCTTCTTAGGAATTCTTCCAGTTGTTTGACTTCCAAATCTGTAATGTCTGAAAACAACACTGCAACAGCACCAGTGGCAGTAGTCACAGCGACGACTACCTCGGCTACTTATAAAGAAAATGCTGCATCATGTCTCCCAGCCTGTCAGACAGTCATGTCCTTAGCTTCCTTAGACAAAAGAAAAGCGTCACCTTCAGTAGGCAGTAGGGGCATTTCAGACCCTGAAGGTTTGGGTAAGGATGTGATTGACAGGGGAAATGACTCTCAGAGATCTAGTGGTGAGGAATCGGATGATGGGGAAGGAGAGAGTGACAATGAAAGTGTTTCCTCCTCCGATTCTGAATCTAGTTCTGTTGCTCTTGTCATAGAAACAAATTATGACAGTGACCATAAAAGGACTGATGGTGTTACTCCTACTTCCCAGGTCTTAGAAGAAAGCAGCAAAGCAAGTGAGACAACTGGCTCCGAGAAAGATGCTCCATTGAATCTGTCGAAAGACATGGCTGAAACATTTGCAGTCTCCATGGTCAAAGAGAAGCCAGGCGTCTCGTCTCCCCTTGGAGTTGGAAATGAAATAGATCAGAGAGATAAAGACAATGAGAGTCTGCCTCAGAGTCCACATGATGCTTGTCATCTTCTTGACTCTATGCGCAGCAGTAACTTTTGTGTACCCCAGAGCCCTCTCAGCCTCACAGAAATTATTCGGCAGCAACAATATAAATTTGGTGGGGGCTTTCCCCCTATGCCATCTCCCCATTTCATACCTAGCAAGGAAACCTTTCCTCCAATTCATGGGGCTTCCTCTGTCTTGGGAGACAAAGCTGACAATTCCACTATATCTCACACCTCATCTGAAATTCCCTTCTCAAACTCTGACATATGTTCATCTTCATATACTCTCCTGTCACAGCACACAATCACAGACCAACAGGCAGTCTATGATCGTAGCTTGAATACACCACATTCATTTTATCCACATGACATCGTAGGCGAGAGCCACGTCCATGATTCCTCCGATTTGGAGGCAGCTATGAATCTGCAGCGTTTGCGCGAGTGTTTGCCACCAATGTCAAGGTCACAGGTGGAAGAGACCATGCCTCCTTCTTCATCAATACCCTCCAGTGTCACAAGTCCCAAATCGCCTCTGTTGCTTTCCTCCATGCATCAGATGGAAGGAAATGCGAACATTAACCCCCCAATGACACCCAACACAATGCTGATAAATCTCCTGAACAGGGTGCCCACCCCGCTTCTGACCAACCATCAAGATTTACTCACAAATCCATCTAGTCATGAAAATGAGATTCGTCTGGTTGAAAACGATCAAGCATCAATGGATCCCTCTCCAAGCAAAAGTCATCAAATCATAGAGAAAGTTTTTGTCGATCAAAAAAATCAAGACGGCGATATTTCTCAGACAAACACTCCCAGGGAAACAATCTTTGACACCACCTCTCCCAAGATTATTCAAAGCAATTCAGATGTTTTTGTCCATCCCCAGAATGCTTTAGATCTCATTGCTTCCAACTATCTGCCTCAGAGTAAAGAGAAAATGATTAATACTTCCAACGTTCCTCTCGGGGCTTACTCCACAACAAACCTTGCAGAGAACCTCACTATTTCTTCCAAATCTTGTCAGCAGGACTTGTTTTCAGATTGTGTCACGTCTAATATGACTTTGGCCAATCAAGATTATTGTTTGAACAATTTTTCTTCCAGCATGCCTTCCACCACCCATCAACACTGCTACCATGCCACTTCTTGTCCGGGTCCTTTGACCGTGACAGTCAATTTAGACTGTGACACATTTACTGGCTCTTCAAACACAACTGTTGATCAAGAAAGGGTCACAGTGTCAGCTTCGGGATATGGGCAAGAAGCCAATATGGAGCAAGAATCCCTAACCAGTAATTTTTCTCTGCACATAAATAATACCCATGAAAAATGTGGAGATGCAGATATCTTGAGGCATTTGATTCAAAACACCAACACTTCATGCCATTCTCAATTACACCCGCAGTCTCAGCAGTCTATTGGCCTTCAGTTTGACGCCAATGCACCGTTGTTTACCCCTCAAATTCCTGAAAGTCAGTTTGAGTCAGAAATGACAAGCTCTTTCATGCATCTGAATCAACCCCCTGTGACCCTGCACAAGAGCCTTACCTGCAGTGAGTCTCTATTTGATGTTGTCAGCTTGAGCCAGAACATTTCATTTTCCATGCCATTGGCTCCAGATTCCTCCATGGAAACTTACAGCCACGTGGACAATGGAGCGTTACAAGCAACAGCCCCTTCCTTGAGATTTACCAGTCATTCCACCTTTGAAAACGTGCAGATAAATTCTGAGAATGATCTTCAGACTGATTCCTTTAACAGCGGCGCTTCAATCAGAGCATATGAGTCTAATCCTGATGCTACGTTTGAGCCTAGCGCAGACACAACTTTCCAGCCGAACACAGATCCTGACTTCAGCAACTCACAAAGAGAGCCATCATTCCAAACCGAGTCCAGCGGTGCTTTCATCATGTCAAATTCTCTGTCAGATATTCAAACATCATTTGAGGGTAGTTTAGAAAAAAATGAAGCAGCTATACATTCAAAATTTTTGGATGACAATCAGAAAATGAATTTGTCTGGCTTCAGAGAGGATGGTGAGCAGAATGAAATGTTTTTCGGACAGACCAATCCATCTCAGACTCAAACACAGACCAATGACCTTCACCTGTACGATATGGGCTCCATGCATCATTCGTCTCATGACATTGCTTTCCAAATGTCATCATTACAGGACCACCAGGGACAGCTTGACAATCACCAAGGAGTAGTTCCCCCACAGGTGCACGAACCCAGTCTCCAGCCAAGCGTTTTAGGCCATCAACACGACCTGCAAAACCATCACCCGAAAGATCTGCAAGGTCATCATTTTAACTTTCAAGGTCAGACGCCCCACCAGTATCCAGATTCAACGGCTCCAGCTTTTTCAGACCATCAGGGTGATATGGGCTACATACAAGAGCCCTCTTTCTCACATTTCTACAACGAATCCGTCGAGCCAAGCATACCCCTGTACACACAACACTGTGCCGTTGGGTCAGAAGCCCCCATGCTGATGAGTATGACCAACTTGAACTGTCCCATTCCTCCATACAGCACTGCTTCAGGTATGTATGCTTTGGTTATATGAAGAACTCATGCTTTTAGGTCTCTGATGGAAATTTTTATCAAATTCCATAGAAGATTACATTTTATGTAGTGATCTCATTATTGAATGAGAAATTCAGTTTAACATATCATGGGGGAAAAAAAGAAATTATGTTCAACTATATGTCTAAATGCCTCAATGTTGCATATCCTATGAAATTAAACATTCAGTTGATGATTTGAGTGATATTATTTAACTTTTTTTGTTTTCATTGTTTGTTGATTGTTTTTGTTGAGTTTTTTTTTAATTCATTACATTTATAGCATGTGATTACATGTTTGTGAAATGATGTGTGTGTCTGAGAAAGAAAAACAATAGACTGTCCATTGCTGAGGGGAAATTAATGTTTTCATTTTTTAGCAATTAGTATTAAGTGACTTTCAGATTTAAGGCTGTCTTTATTTCTTGAAACAAACACCTATCCAACAGCTATCACATAAACTTTTAGCTTATGTCTGAGAAAAACTTAGATTGAAATTATGTTTTATCATTTATAAAATTTGCTCATAGATCTCCAATTCCGCTACCACACGGAAGAGGTTACAAGTGAGGGTGAAAAGCATCCTGTGTTGCCAAGCGCCTCGTTCTCACCACCAAGTGTAGCTGATCAGGCGGCCACTCCAGACTCAGGGAATATGAACCTCTACAATGGTAGTTTCCAGAATATGACAGGTAGGAGGCATTTTATTAAACAACAACAAAATTATTAGCATTATTATGACTATATGTGTAGGTTATTATGTTTCTTGTTCAATCATTGCTGCCTTATTTTCTACATGTTTATTGCTGCAAATTGTTTGCATTTTTTTTAATTCTTTGTAACTTGCTAACGTTTTGAGACAAGATTTTTAAATGAACTCATGGAGACCGTAAATCAAGGTAAATTGATTGTGTTTGATTCTCTGATTCACTATTTATCATGTTCATTTGTGATATATCTCTTCTTGTTAAAGCTTCTAGTTGTCTAGATAAACCTTTTCATCATTTAGACATCCTGTAACTTCAACAGTTTGTCACAATGTGTGGAGAGAAAATAATTTTCAACCTGATAGTATATCTGTACATTAAAGTGTTGTTTTTTTTTTCAACACTTGTAAATTGTTTTGTTGTAGATCAGTGTTGACATATGCAACTCATAGTCAATATGCTGGAGTTGCTGAATACCAGTTACAGATTTAGTGATTTAGTTTTTAGTCTCTCATTAAAATCTCCCTTACAGAGCAAAATTGACACTTTCTTTTTTATACACATACACTGCTCAATTGAAAGTGATTTATAATATATTTTTGCCATTTGAATCTTATTGTATTACAAAGTCAATTGCCTTTGAATAATGTGTATTAATGTATTCAGCATTTTAATTTCACTCACAGTGTATGATATGTACGTAAGAGGAGGCAATACAGAATCTCGCTCCCAGTTAGAAGACAGTCCTGTTGAATCTGGAAACTGTGAGTTTCTTTCATTGATTTATGTATTGATATGCTTTGAAATATAGAAGAATCATGGATTTGAAGAAAGTTGATTTGTTTTTCAGAATTTCAAAGAAATTGCCACAAGCATATTTAATTTTTAAAATTTCGTTTTAATTAAATGTAATTGCGTGTCATAATATGAATACATCAATGACCCCCTTTGGTTAACTATGATTTGATAAATCATAGATAATCGTTCTCATTTTCACATATTTTTTTTTTCTCTTTGCTGATAATTGACCACCAGTCTGTGTGGAATGCAACATTATGTACAAGACCCAGTGTAAATTTCATCCCTGCGACTACGTCTATGTGTCCGACATGCCTATCTTGTCCCATGCTCGTCTCACCCTACCAGCTTGTCTCAAGCTTGCTGTGTCTTCTGTACATGGCCATACAAACACCATGGGTGAGTTGCTTGTTTATCGCGTTTTATCACAGACTTTTCATCTCTTGCACATATAGGGTTACAAATTAGATGTCTGGCTGAAGACTGCTGTTCACCTGTCATTGACAGAAGTGTGAGTCGTTATCTACTCTCTTTATATTTAGGGATGGAGGGAGAGGTAATGGGCACTGTCATTATCTATCTGGCTCAAAATTGGCTGAGGTCCCCAACAGCTCTTCTGAGATGCGTTTTAAGGAGTCCCAAGAAAGAAAAAAAAAGTAGCTTTCTTGAGAATGTTTTATTCTCTTACCGTTTCGGTTCTCTTTATTTCATGTTTCCTTAGGGATTGAAAGTAAAATGCCATCATGAGCTTTATTTTTAACTTTTTTATTTTACTTTTATTTTTTGCATTAGAGAGTCAGTTTTGATATTCTTCTTTCAATCAGAAAAATAGTTTAATAACAGATTATTCAGTGTTTTATTGTTTCTTTTCAACCAAAAAGAAAATTTTATGTTTTATTTTTATCTGGTGCAATGTATTAGATATTTTAATCATAGGCCTACATGAAACTCCTTTATAACTTTATAGAATATGCAGAGATGTTCTGCATACTTGTTATTTAAAAAGCAAATGGAAATGAGGGGAGAAAGAGGAAAAAAGAGTTGAGACCTCCATTATTAAAGACAAAATAAAACTGGAAACTTTATTCCTTCTTATGTGTAAAGATGTTTTTGAAAAAAGGAACTGACAAATTTTGTCAAGATTTCATTATGTTACCCGTCTAATGAAATAAAAGGTATATTTTAAATAGATGTAGTTCTTTGATGTTGATGCTAAGCATCAATTAAAATGTATATTAACATGTCTTACAGGAGTTTTTGCAAAAGAGAAACTTTCATCGCGGATTAAGTTTGGTCCCTTGATTGGCTCAATGGTGTCATGTGATAAACTGGGATCAACCCGCAGTTTTTCTCTGTGGCAAGTCAGTACATATCACTTTATACTTATATAATAAATATATCATGTTAATTTTTATGGATTTTGTTTTTGTAAAGCGCACTATCGTATATTTCATAGTCAAATTATGGAATCTTAAAAGTTAGTTTTTATTATCATTATCATGATGCTGTGTCATTTCTTCATTCAAGGGAGTGTTAGTATTCATGTCCTTCAAGGTACTTGTATTTTGATACATTTGATCAATAACTTCTTTATATCCTGAGTTAATGTGAATTCTAAAATCTTTGTTGACAATTTTTGCATTTGTATCATATATGTATCAAGACATCCAGTATTATGTTTCACCCGAATTTTCATGAGATTCTTTTAAGATGCTTTTGTTTCCTTTTTCCTCTTTTAAGACTTTTTCTGGGAAAAATGTCAGAGTGATTGACTCTAGTGATGAAAATTCCTCCAACTGGTTCATGTTTGTCAAACCTGCAAGAGTGTCGGCAGAACAAAACTTGGTTGCTTTTCAGCACGGCAACAACATTTACTTCGTCACCCGCTGTGAAATTGAGGAAGGTCAAGAGCTGTTGTACTGGTTTTCAAAGGACTATGCTCGCATGCTTGGTAAAGTAATCTAATTATTTTGAGTTTTGATTGCAATGGGTATAGAGGAGGGACTTGATTGCCGGACAGCAATTATTATTTGCCATTTTGTTTGTTTTGAGAGTTCAGCTTTAGGTAAAGTGGGAAATTTGGTTAAAACAAAAACAAAAACAAAAAATTATTAAGACAAAACTGTTTTTAACATCTACCTGTTTGTTTTTGTTCAATTTGTTTTTGAAGAGATGTTTTTCATGGTTAGTTTTTTTTTTTTTTTTTTTTTTTTTTGTTTTTTGTTTTTTTTTTGTTTTTTTTTTGTTGGTTTTTTTTTTCGGAGAAGGAGGGGTT
>JBCJKE010013449.1:0-12679 GCA_039654525.1 Melibe bucephala | reverse complement strand
ATATACATGTATATATATATATAATATATAGCATGTTCAGTGCATGCACAGAGAAAAAAAGGAATTAAAAATAAAAGCAAAAGCTTTGAAAATGATCATATATATTATATGTTTATGTTTATTTGAAGTCATATGTACACCAAAAATAAAATGTCAAAGTCAAAGTAAAGAAAACTGTTATTGGTAATGGCTGAAATGAAACAGCTAGTGAATCATTATACAACTGATCAATGCAGGATGGATGAAATAACAAACAACAATCATGAAGAAACATTATTCAGTAAACCGACCTCACACTGTGCACTAGAGCAAATGTAGATCAGCACATTGAAACAAAAATATATTTTTTTAAAATGCAATATTTGTCTTGCACAATTTAGTGTGATTTACTCAAATAGAGGCAGGCTTCCTATAACGCATCACCATTAACAAAGCCCAATTCCAGCTGGATGCAAACGCCAGGCAAGAAAAAGTGATGGTACAAATTTATACAAATTATGTATAGCCTGCGCATTGTTTTAGACGTGACCAGATACATCTATAGACATGACCAGATACATGTAATATCTTTGCACAAAATCTCTATATGATACTTAAAAATTCTACCTCCACAACTGCACAAATCATCCTGAACAAAATGGAGATTCCGCTACACTTGACCAAGGGGGCCTACATAAATGTAATATTGTAATATTATCTTTCTTTTTTTCCATGGTTCTTCCAAATTTGATGCAGTATAAATATATATATTTTTTACAAATTTGAACTTAAAAATACCAAATAAAAAATGAAAAAAAATGACGGGCACGAAGTTACTTGAAAGTTTAAAAAAGGGGGTGGGGGGGGGGGGGGGTGGATGGATAGATGGAGGATGGATAGTAGGAATGCTAGTGACAAAACTTTCAATCCTGCTGCTTTTTTTTTTTTTTTTGTTTTTTTTTTGTTAATGAAATAACACAGGCTGTTGAAACCTGTTTTAATTAAGCAGGAGGACGGTGAGGGGAAAAATACTCCAAGAATATTTTCTGACTGTAGTACAAGATCCAAAATCCATAGACCAACTCTGGATATGAATAAAAACATACCAGAGTAAAATACAAAAACCAAAACCAAAATATTTTCATAGAACTAGATCTAATAATAAATCTGAGGTATGTCAATTGATAATGCAGGGGGTGGCTTTATCCCCTTTACCCAATGTCAACTTGATTACTGAATGTCAGCAATGAACGAACGTCCTGTTAATCAGTATATTATGTAGATCTATCACCATTTTTGAATTGGACAAAAAACAAAAAACAAAAACAAAAAACAAAAAACAAAAAAAAGAAAGAAAGAAAAAGGGGGTAAAAAAAAAAGAAAAGAAAGAAAAGAGCAATATATGTAATCAAGAAAAACAAGATATTAAATGTTATGCCCATGAATGAAGAGTTATAGAAATTGCTCTAATATAATACATGTATGACAAGAGGATTAAAGACTATTTATTTTTATTAATTGAAGAATAACTACTCTAGCTTCAACTACAAGCCCCCTATAACCAAGTCAAATTTATGAAAGTGAAACAGCTAAAAACTGTCCTAGACTACATTAAAAATGTATAGCAATAATAACATTATGATATGACAAGCTTAATTGAATGGAAGAAAAAAAAATCATCATCAATATTTGGATACCAATGCCGGGTGAGATGCTATCATACAAATTCCAATTGTGAAACAGCATGATCACTGTGTCTTAATGAGCAATGTTTAATAACTGATGATAAATTTCTAACTGAAACACCAAATATGTGGCTATCAATTTTGATCAAAAGAATGACGTAAGTTACAGCTAAATATCTTATTACAAATAGGTATACATAGGTCTCCATTATCTATAATAGTACATGTAACTATGTATCATGACATACATATATAACACTATTTATACCTACCATAACACACTTAACATAGCCTATATCCTCATATCATTAAAAAATAAAAAATAGAAAAATCATGATAATAAAAATGCTTGTTTTCAACATCAAAATTTCATCCTGAGCAATGCCCATCAATGTACAGCAAAATTTATATATATATATATTGATCAATTCAAAAGATGAAAGACTTCATACGCAAGACTTACTCGCATTGTCACATCAAAAGTAAAAATTTGGTATCATCAGAAAAGTTTGAAGAAAAAGAAAAAAAGGTGTTCAAAATAGCAAGCATGGAGAATGCTCAAAGAACAGCAATATTAATATTAACATTTAAGGGCTGTGAAAAAAGTCATCAGTATCATCAGTAAAAACATGAACTTGAACGAAATTATTATAAACTGAGACCAGGAAGAAGTAAACATGAATGTTAAAAAAAACCCAAAGAAAACAAAACTGTAAAGAAAAGAAAGGAAGGAGCTAATGATTAATATATGACTTTATCATTGTTCACATCTTTTAATCCATAATTTTCTATTTAATTCTCTTATCTTAAAACATTATTGACAAAGTTCACAAACTATGATCTTCTACATATATATGTTTTCACAGCTAACACTGAAATCTATGACTCTTAAATTCCAAATAATTCATGACTTGAAAATGGCACTTGACACTTTACTAGTTCATGTGGATAACTTTCTCCTGAAATTAGCATTTATTTACTCTCACTCTTACAAACTTCTGCGGTTTTAAAAAAAGAACTGCTTAGGTGGAATCACCCCACATTTTACCATATTTGGTAGAAATAAAACTCTCCTTAGAAAGATTTGCGAAATGCTTGAATGTTTAGTTTGGGGTTATGATAAGGGTCATGGTCTCTTAAGAGAGTCTGTGTGAAACTTGGGAGGCTTTATCTCATGTCACACAATCAATAGAACCTGGTGGGGATGGAGGGAGGTGGGGATGGAGGGAGGAGGGGTTGGGGGGAGGTGAAGCGTCCCTATTTAATGTTTTCCTTTTAAAAGTTTAACTTTCAAGGAATACATAATTAGATCTATATAGGCCTACATATCTGGTTGAATATGAGAAAATTCATTGAAATCTTGGTAAGTAATTTTTTTTTTCATTTGTCAAAAAAGGAAAGAAAGATTTAACAGACCCTGAAAAAAAAAATAATGCAAGGGTATTAATATTTAATAAATTTTCAAAAACAAAGGCATCCAAAAAGAATAAAAACATGTTAATCTGATTGGAAAATTTCACAATCACAGGATGAAAAATTTTTTTTTTTAAGTTTTCATGAAGAATGGCAAATTCAACATACAAAAATTAGACAATCTGAGGAAAGACTTTTTTTCGAGCAATTGAGCAGCATAAGATCCAAAAGAAATGAAAAAACAAACATTTATGTTTGAAAGAAGAGAGGAATACAAAACACATTACGATTTCCATGACTCAAAAGAATACAGAAGAAAGTAAAAGGAAAATCAGTAATTTTTAGATACTGGTCCTTGTAAGTATTCAACAAATAAAAGAAAAAGAAGTGAGTTAACCATACTACAAAAACTGCTTTCTCCGTACATAGAGACAACATAGCTCTACCTTCTATCAAACTTGACAAGAGTCACTTCAAGATTAAAAAAAAAAAGTGTATGGTACACAAAACAGTCCAAGTGGTGTACAAGCAATGGGAAAAGTTTTTAAATTAAAAAGCATGAGGACTAAAAAGAAGAGTCTCATGGAATAAAAGAAATACAAGCTCCATAAAAAGAAAAAAAAAATTGAAGCTACTCCTCACAAATCAAAATACATAGATAGTAGCTAAGCAAAATATGTAGGCCTACACAAGTTTTAATTAAATTTATTGAATTCACATGTAAATGGGACAATGCTTACAATTGCAAAAATATTGTTCAATAATGCAAAGGAAAAAAAAATGTGTGAGAGCTTACAGCTACAGGGAGACTTATGAGACTTCTATTGATATGAACACACCAAAAACATGAACAGATTTTTTTTTTCATGATTTTGAAACCATTTTCTTTTGAAGGAAAACCATAAAAGTAAGTTTAATAAGAAAGACTTTTGATGTACAACTGAATCAGGCACTGATCAGAGTCTGACACAATGAAGGCTTGTCAACATATATATCAAAGATGACACTTTGGACCAGTGTACACAGCTTTTAGGGTAAATTTCAATAACTGACTCAAAAACCAACTTCATCAAAATAAGAAAGGAAAAAAAACAACAACTTATTTACACTGTATGTATGTACCCAAAACATTCAAGTCAATTTATTTAAGGTTCCATATACAAAGTGCTGATTTTCCTGAAACTTAATGACTGGGATTCTACAAAATGGAACAACATAGAACAGTAACTGGATGGAACAGTCTTGTTAACAGCCTTTTCTTTTTAATTATTTATCTTTTTGTTGTTGTTATTCTATCAGAGTCAAGGTCATTCAAATTCTTACAAAATTTAATTAATTTATCATCCAGCAAATATTTACTTAAATGTGATTTTTTTAAGGCTAATGAAACAAAGTAAAAAAAAAACCTGCATTCCACCACATCTAAATAAAAGCAATATGTAATTAATCTAGGCTTGTCCTTACAAATTAAAGAGTGTCTGACCTCTTTTCATTCCTTTAGCAAAAACTTCACCAAAAGTGTCATCTTTGATATAATATTGCTTGGTAAAGGTTTAGTGACTGAATGTAAAGATGGGTGATAAAAGCTTCAACCCAAAATTGCATTTTTACTTGCAAGCTGCCAAAGTAAGAACCCAAACAACAAATTTCAGTTCCTTTTGTGGTATTTTTCTGGTAAAAACCCCAAGGGTCTTGGGTGTTGATACATATTCATTGGTTAGATCACTTAAACATATTTATATTGTGATACATGGACATTGAAAATAGAACAATGGGAAGTGCTTAGGTAGAACCCCTTAGATTCCATCTAATGTGGAACATTAGGTAAAACCCTCCTGAGAAAGCTTGTGTGAAGTGCTTCAATAATTAAATTTAAGGTAAGGGTCAGTGTTCTGGTCTCTTCAGAAAGTTTGTATGAAATGCTAGGGTGTTTAAGGTTAGGGTTACAATTCCGCTCTTCTCAGAAAGCCTGTGAAACCTGGGTAGTTCTACCTAAAGTCTTCCCACAAAATGGCTATATGCTTCACTTCAAAAGATGCCATGAATACTGCTAATAGCACTCTCTTCAAAAACATCAAACGATGCAAAAATTGTTTAAAACAGTTCTTTTACAGACCAGACCATAAGAATGATAAAGTCCACAAAATAATGAACCACGATCAAAGTAGACTACAAAGAATGAACTACGTTCAATGTAGTATCATTAATTAGCATTGATGTTTATTTTTAAATGTGTACAATCAGTGCATGGCATGAAACAATGATTTTGCTTCACACATGCTTATGAGATTGGCTTACTTAAAAAAAAAAAAATCCACTCAATTTGATACAAACTTTCAAGGATTACATTATCAATTTTTAGACCATTATTTACAACATTGGTCTCATTGAAACCAATGTTTGCTCCATGCACCATTTGCGCGTGGTTTGTCCCCACAAAAAGTACAATAAAAATGTCATGAAACAGATATAAAGAAAAGCAAAGTACATTTTTACTTTCATAATTCATCTTTCTGGATCAGAATCCAAAGTCTTGCACCTTTCAAGGTTTCATTGACATTTTAAAAAAGAGGAACAGAAATGGATTCCATGATGAATACAAATATACACATACGTATCAGCAATACCCAAACTTGATGAGCTATCCTCTGAGTGATTGATACTGGAAGTAATGGCAGTGTCAAACTTGCAACTCTGTGAAAATACTTGAAACATTTGACTTGATCTCTCTGAACGGCATTAAAGTCATATTCTGGATTAAGGGTGACTTAAACTCTGTTCTTAAATATAACACTGGAATTATTAAATACATTCATTTCCGATGATTCATCTTGGAGCTAGAGCCTTTTAGTGATGGACACACTGCTATGAGAAAATGGAGAGTGAAGATGGCCTTTTTTTAGGAATTTGTTCACAAAAACTTTTCTTGAGAACCACTTTCAAATAAATCTACATTCTATTTTTTCAGCAAAAAAAAAAACAACTAACAAACCCAACAAGAGCCATCTAAAATATAAGGATTTTTTTTTACTTCTTTTTTTTTTTTTTGTGTGTAAAAACTCCAGAATATATTTCAGACCATGTGACGATTGTAAGGAGATTACAGTTACAGTGTAAGACAAAGGCTAAGATCCACATAAGTGCTGTCAAGTTCTGCAAGCTAGGAGTGGATTCCATGATGACAGCAATTTTTTTAATCATGCTAATTGGAGCTTCCATTCCTGTTCTCATTGCGTTTTGTAAAGTCTTTACTGTATTGATACCAACCATGCGACTTTGATGCGGGTTAGAGAAATGAGGTCACATTCACATATGTTAGCATGGATCAAGAGTGATATGAGAAATGTTCCATTTTCACCAATTATTCTTATCTTCCTCTTGATGAAATCTATGATAATTTTACCTGAAATGGCAAATGTATGATTTCATGGTGTTTGGAAGAGGCAATGTGTCGACTTGTTTCTTCAAAAACACAGTAAAACCTGACGGGGGAAGGGGTGGAGGACCAGCTTCTTCAGTGTCCTCTTTTTCTTCCTCCCTGTCAGCACTTTCAGTGGTACTCTCCGACACACTTTTCTTACCATTTTCACTACGACTCCCACCAGCAGCACGCCCCTTCTTCATATGAATATCATCATCTATATCCATCCATGCCTCCTCCACATCGTCGTCATCGTCATCATCATCATCTTCACTGTCACTATCATCTTCATCATCAGTTTCACTGGCAGCATTAACTCCAAAGTTTGGCCACAGTGAAAATTCCCCAGTTGACTTATTTGATAGTCCAGGGACATCACTCAATGACCGATCGCTTCTGTCTTCTACTACATCATCCTCCATATTACCCAGCCCAGAGTGCACAGACCCAATATGAATTTGATCATCTCCGAGTGATCCGAATCCTGATGTTTCTGAAGTTTCCGCACTGGTGCTGTATGATGTTTTAATATTCCTGGCAGTTGAATCGACGACATTCATCTCTATTGCTGGTGATGAGTTCACATTTGACTCTGCAATGATTACTTCATCGTCAGAAGATAAGGAATGCTGATTTTCAGATGGCTTGGTCACTTCCCTTGTCCTTTTTATCAACATGGGGCTCATCTTCTTTGTTTTTCCATAAGCAGTGACAGTTTTTGCAGTTCTAACCACAGAAAATCGGCTATCCTTCTGTTTGCGAGAGGTTGGTATCTTATGATCTTGCTCCTCATCATCACTTTCACTTTCCTTGACAGAGGGCATTTCTTTCATTTCCATTTCATCATCATCTTCATCATCAGCAATAATTCCATCTTCACTCTGCTCTGATTCTAACTTTCCACGTGCTATCTTTGAACATCCCTCCATTTCATCACTTTCCTTGACATTATCTATGGTTTTACCCTTCTCATTCTTTTCTTCAGCATTTTCATCTCCACCTTCTTTCTTTTCTCCATTATTCTCATTACTCTCTTCGACATCAGAGATATTTGAATCAACTTCAGCAGGATTCGCATCAGGATCTCTGGAAACATTTGAATCACCATCTGACATTTCACTATCATCAGAAAATGCACCCATGATCATAAATCCTTGATTAGTTGGGAGAATATTGAAAGGGTAACGTCCACGCTCTTGCCTGAAGACTCTTGACGTGTGCATGATTTTCCCCTGCTTTGTTGATGTGTCCGTGCTTTTCGGAGGGGGTTTCTCAAAAGTGAAAGTGCTTCGAATGGACTCTCGGACAGTAATGCGGCACATATCCTGGAGTGACAATGGGTTGACTTCAGCTGTGTGGGGTATATTGATAAGAAAATATTCAAATTAATGGGAACTGTCAACAGAAAAAAAGAAAACAAAACTGCATATGATGGGTTTTAATGGCAAAACGCATTACAAGCATTTTTGGGTTATCTATGATTCGCAATTGATATTGTAATGTTTGTTACCCTTTGCAAAATATGCACTCTTGAAAACTTGATACTATTTGATATGCAGAATTTAGCATTCAAAAATTGAAAAATTGTTTTCAGGTCTTATGGCAGATCTATTTTAATTGCTAACCAAAGAGAATCCAGAAATGACATTTATCACATTTTGCCGTCAAACCCTCCATATACATCGGGAGGTGTGTCAATTTTCAAAGAATATTAAAAAAATTGAAGAATGTTAAAGAAATCGAGGCATTACATATGACATACAAATAAATGAACCGTCACAGGCGTTTGAAAGATAGGACTTCATACAAACCCACACAAGGACATGTTAGTGATATAAACAGTAACAAAGGCTTGAACATGCAACTTGGGAAAGACACCATTGCCCATACCAATATTGCCTTCTGTTCTTTTAGCTGTCTAACCACATTTCTCCTCTCCTCAAAATCTGGTGCTTGTGTACTGATTACAATGGGGAGGACAATCATCAGGATATTATTGCCATTTTTATACCACAAATGAAGATGTCCAGTCTGAAATATGTTCCACCACTATTAACAGCTAATACAGTAGTATTGGTCTAAGAGCACTCCCTTTAGAAAATTAAAAAACTGGGCTCCTAGATGAATCTTAATGGAGACAACCCAAGAAAATACAATTTTATATTACATTTCAACTGACAGCAGGTAACCCACATCTGTTGATAGGACACCCACACAGTTCACTCAAGCGAAAACATGGCTAATAAATGCTTCTTATGCATTTGGTGTGGCTTCTAGAGTTAAGTCTACTGCCCTTCCAATATACCCATAAATGACCTATACAATAGGTAGAATGCACATTAGATCAAAGGCCCAACAAAGCAAAAACGTGCAGGCCAGGTTTGGATTGAAAGACAAGATAAATTTATCTATTACTTATTTTGTGTCATATAGACCTACATGGAGTGTACAGCCAAGGAAAATTATGTCTATGTAGAAAGCAGTCGAACTGCTCAATGGCAGAATGAGATGGAGGACATTTAAATACTTAAATGAAGTTGCAGATCAATCAAAGACGATCAAAATTACGCAAATGTGTTGACCAGGTCCACCATAAAAATTGTACTCTCAGGTGAATTGTGCCAAACTGTTAAGCGGAGGTCTTAGGAGAAAATATTCTGTTACCCATGAAAATCATGCTTTCAGGCAGGGGGTTCTTAGGTGGAGATACTGTATGTTTGAATTTGGATTTGAATTCATACATTACTGGCATCCACATGCTGGCATAGGTGAAAGGGTGGGGAATACACAGCATGCTAATGTTCTCAGCTTCTCGCCTGGACTTGAACATCACAAAAATAAAAATGACTCCTAGTTATATATATATATATATATATTATTTCAACTTATATATGTATGTATATATATATATATATATACATATAAGTTAATCAGTCTGATACATTGAATGCTGTACTTAACAACCAAATCGAATCTAGAACAAGTCAGGTCAACTTAGTGAATGACTTGAGTGTTATAAGCCTACCAAATGGCTTACACGCCACAAGCACTTGGGAATAGGCTACAACACAGCATTGGTGTCTCCACCAAAAAGTCAGTGACCAATATTGATTGGTGCAATGAAAAACATTTGTAATGAAAAAAACATGGGTTTGTAATAAGACAATGTGGGTGATCACTCCGTGTTTAAGGGAATCAATAAATATTTGGAAAGTTCTTTCATGGTAAAAAAAAAATATGAAAACCAGTTTTTTCATTTATTTTGAGTACTAGATTGGAAGTGGCTGTTATTCAGGGGGTCTTCATTACAAAAATATGACTGAAATCCAGGGCAGCAGTTTTGAAAAAAAGTTAGGAATGATTTCAAATCATTTTTTGGAATAGGCACACCGACTCCTTATCAATAATGAAGTCCATTACACCAACAAAAATTATTTAAAAGTTTAATTTCAATACACTTCAAACTCACTGGATCGGGCCAATAATATTTTTGAGAATAATTTCCATTTATATCCTATTCTTTCTTGATCAATTTTGATAAATTTGCCTCCAAATCAATATGACTGAAGGTCAACCTCCCTCACAGCACATGTAGACTTGAACAGTTAATAATTTCACCCAAACTATCAGGCATCTCCAGTATGTATGAAATTTATTCCAACTTATAAACAGATCCTACGAGAATATATACCACATTCTGTTTCGTTTCATGATGTGATAGCGTTCTTTGAAACAAGAAATTGAAAATTCTTCGAATTCATACAAATATCAAACAACATGCTTGAGAGGTAAAACACTTACGCAGCATAATCATATCCTGGATATCTTTTGGTGCCGATGGTTCAACCAGTGAAGCAAAGGAAACGGGCAAAACATTTTCAGATGTGAAGTCAGTTTCACTAATCCTCTTTATTTTTAGCAACTGGGAAAAAAGAGAGATTGACATATTTTATGAAACATCACTTAGATTTTGTTGAAAAGGAGAATTTTTTGCTAAAACTCTGTTGCTTTGTTGTTGGTCTGTTTTTTATGCTTTTTCTTTTTAAGGCATCATTAAAACACATTTCTGACTAAACATAGCCATGACTCAGTCAAAAAGAACAGCATAAAAAACTCCCAAGATGTTGTCAGCCTCATAGATATGCTTTATGGACGATAACACCTTTAAATTTATCCCATACATTCAAATAAGCCAATACAAACAAGAATATGGGCAGGATTTATACAATACAGACATACAATTAAAGCAGGATAGTTCAATTAAAAGGAGTCAAATGGCGATAAAAAATGAATACCCGTAAATGAAGATGCTCTAAAATTTTATCATTACACACAACATAGGGAAGAACATGAGTTGTACTTCGATGGTAAGCAGGGCAATGAAGACTATGAAACAAAATAAGTCCTAAGAGAATTTAGACATTTAACATTATTTGCAGAATAAATTTGAAATCAATATCATTTTGTGTTGTAGTATAAATTTTACAAAGGATTCTTAGCCAAATTTACGGAATAATTGGGAAAAATGAAAATCTGAAAACGAAAATAAACAAAAAAACAATAACAACAACAAAAAACAAGCGAAAAATAAAAAAAAAAAAAACCCAGAAAAAAGCAAAGCAAAATAGCCACCAAAAAACAAACCAAACAAACATAAAAGCCCACAAAAACGAAACAAAGCAAATATATAATTCACACTTGACTTTTTTTAATCTGGATGGGGCTAATACCTGGTCTCCTACAGGCACTACCAAAATGCCCTGAATTTTGATCATGTTTTGAACAAAGCTGAGTAGTTCTGATGGACAGGCTGCTCCACAGTAGACCCTGTCATATCGTCGATTATCTGGGGCTAAGTTGAGGCAGTTCCCAGTTATAAAAACTGGCTCACATAATTCAAGGTCATCAAATTTGGGGCTGGACTCTTTGAAGTCGATAAGTCTCTGCTCAGCATAATCGACATTGCTGGCATGTAATTCTATGCCATGATTTATACCATTAGGCCCTGGGAATTGCATAAAGAATAAATAAATACTGAACTGATATAAGAATAAATCAAATGTATTATAGAGCATATAACGGCTACCGCTGCGTGTGTTAACTATAAAATGCATAAAATCAACCTTTCATTATACAAAGAAAAAGTAAAAAGAAAAAGCGAAAATGTTTTATTATGAGAGGTACTTTATAGAATGGCATAAAGTTAATAAAAAGCAAGTACATTTTCTATAACACTATTTGCTGTGTAAATTTGACACTGAAACCAGAAAAAAAGATTGCTATTTCAGACATAAGATAGTATATTTGACTTAAATCTATAACGTAGCAAAATTCATGTTAATGCGCTGAAAAGTGATTTCATCTAGTATCACAACTGCAGTTTTAAGCATGGGTTTCTGTTTAAAATCTTCAGTATCTTTGTTGTATTTTACATTGACTGGAAGTATGTTCCATAATCTGAATATACAAGAACACACGCACAAAAAAGCTAATAATAATGGTAACTTTTGGAATAAGCTAAAATAAATGAAATCCTTCGCACACTGGGGTTTTTGAGGTTGCTAAACTCGAATTTGATACTTTCTGATGTAGGACATCTGGTTTTGGTGCAGAGGGGTCGCCGTTTTTTTTTAATCTGTGATTACTATTCAACCGATGCTCATGATTTTGGACCAAAAGAATGTCTGGTATGACCATTGGGGCTGGCGTCTGTGTGGTTTTACCCTTAGGCCTCAACCTTAAATCCAATTGGAGGTTGGAGACCATGAAGAGATATTTGTGACAAGATCCAAGTAGGAAAAAAGTGGTAATTGTGCAGTTTAGAGCCCTAAAATAATTAGGTGGAACAAATTCATTTTTCAAAGTTTTTCAATAAAGAGCTGGGTATCGAAATTTGATTACTGACTTATAAGAATATGTACCAACTATAAATGTAATCTCTGAGGGGGCCACCATCCCATACCAGATGTGTCCCCAGGCACTAAACCTGGGAAGAAGAAGAAGAAGAAGAAGAAGAAGAAGAAGAAGAAGAAGAAGAGGTAGAGGAAGAGGAAGAGGAAGAGGAAGAAGAAGAAGAAGAAGAAGAAGAAGAAGAAGAAGAAGACGAAGAGGAAGAGGAAGAGGAAGAGGAAGAGGAAGAGGAAGAGGAAGAGGAAGAGGAAGAGGAAGAGGAAGAGGAAGA
>JBCJKE010013339.1:0-12680 GCA_039654525.1 Melibe bucephala | reverse complement strand
GGGGTTGTATGGTTTTGAGTTTTTTTTTTTAATCTTTGTTTTTTTGTGGGGTTTTCTTTGTGGGGTTTTTTGTGTTTTTGTTTTGTTTGTCATGCTACAGCTCATGCTAACAAATACAAGGTTTTTCTTTAAATTTCCTGTCCTCTCATCACATCTTCTCCCTTGTCTTATCTGTTTAAACTACTTTGTACAGAACTCCCTCAATAAGTTATTTTTTTACTTTTTTTCTTTTTTTTTCTTTTTTTTTTTTTACTTTTTTTTTTTTTTTTTTGTGATCAGAGATTTTAGAATTCAATCTTTCTCTGCTTATTTTTGGATATCTCATTGGTTTAATCCCATCTCTTTTTCTTCTCTAAGGCTACTATAGAATGTATGAACACAATCAGCCAGACTACAGTCCCCAAGTGATGTCCAGTCCACCACTTTACAGATGAGGTAGAACCTGGTGGCAATCCGTATGCTGAAAACCCATTTCATATGCCTTGGGAATGTGACAGTTTTGGAATATAATGAGACACGTGCCTTTGTGAATAGAAACTTGATAGCTACACTTTCACTTTAAAAATGAGCTTAAATATAAAATTGTATACAAAATATTTCAAAGCATAAAAGATTGAAGATCTGCTATTATTTCCATCCCCACTATAATATATACCGTCCGTTTATTTTTGTACAAGTGTAAAAGATAACTCTTATTAACTCTTTCTTGCCTTGACATCATGACCCTATTCTATTGCTAGACTCAGCAATGTTTTGTTTGAAGATTCCTTTTCTTAACTATAACAAGAAAAATTATTAGTATTTTACTTGTTGGTGTCCAGATATAAGGCATATAAATAAAGGTAATGAAGGAGAGATTCCTTGAATACAACTCTATTTAATCTTGGAATAAAAAGGTAGCTTCCAAACATAGTCTGAAAGGTGACCATTTGCATAAAAATCATCTACATTTGAAGAATTAGAGCATAATCATTGATTTTTAGCAGAATTTTCTGTTTTATGTAAACCAAAATCAAATGTTCAATTCATTGTTCAGGTAGACTTGGAATTATAATAGTCCTCTCACTCACAATTATTCAGTGTGTGTAGCAAACTCTTATAGAACGAGACAGTACCAGGCCTTAAACTTCTGACACCCTAAGGAGACCAGTCCACACTGGGTTCATGACACCCAGTGCAGTGCCCTGAGACCACCTTTTTTTTTTTTTCGCCTTGGTGGTTCTAGATGTCATCATCATCAATCATTATTATTAATGTTACGATACGCAGCTTGACAGTTACTTCACAGATAACACAAACGATGACAGGACGATTGAGGAATTATTTCCGACACATTCGACTGCATACGTGAATGTTCTTAAAATTAAAATAATAGTCTCAAAGGCTGTATCTTGCCAGTACACAAAATATTTAATTATTATAAAGTCCACAAAAAAATCACAATAGAATTTCACCCTCAATGTTCAAGCAGACTTACAAATACTACTGAGCTTATCCACTCACTCAGAACTTTTTTTTTTATCTACAGATAATTCGATCTTCGCCTTACTAGGTCCAAAGAATGAAAATAATTTATAGGCCTACCATTTATAAAAAAAATGAAATTAGGGATATATGAAACAAGTACTCCTTGATTTAACAAAAGGCTGGTCAGAGTTGCCTACCTTCTATGGTCATGGGCTCCTGGTACCTAGTGAATGGTATCCCCTCCATGTCACATGTAGCAGTTAGACAATTCTTTTCAGACAACGACAGGACGATGGGGGACTTATTTTGAAAATGCAAGATATTCATGCGAGAGGTTCTTTTTCTTTGTTGAAGTAAAACTTTCTAAGGCTGAGTTTGCCAGCACACAAAATATTTAATTGAATAAAGCCTATGAAATGTACAATGAAAATCGCACTCAACGTTTATATGTAGACTTGATAAACTTTCTTATTGAGCATACCTGCTCACTCACAAATTACTTGCTAGGGCAAATAAGTATATTGCTAAGCATGCCAAAATAGAAATTCAAATCAAGTTCACTTAAGCAATGTGCGTAAGGCACATGACCTGTATGTTTAAAAGTTACAACAATAGATGCATCTAGACATAATCATCTTTTAAACTTAGTCCTAAGAGTAATATATTATCTAATGAGTGAAATAACCATATGAAGCAATCGTACTTCAGCAATTTTGGAGTCAAAATGCGTCTTTTCTTTGTTACACCTCATTTGGGATGTTCCAGAGTCTGTCCTTGATGCACACAGCAAACAGTCACTACCTGTACACTTGGTGTTATTACACCACCTTCCAAGCTTAGTGGCAACGCTGCAACAGGTTTCCATGTGAACCATGTTATATCGTGGCTTTTAAAATTCTTGTCTGCACCTTTTTTCTTTCTTTTTTTTTTTCATGAACGTATAATGTAATTAAAGCACTGCTCAATCTGTCTGCATGCCCAATTTCGAAAACTTAACTCATAGCAAGCCCAAGGTTTTAGCCCTGTTCGACATGGGCATCGCATGAATTAAGCACATTTTCAACAATCACTGTTCTGGTTAGAAATATGATAGGGACAAATAGTTTTCAACTTTGGAAAGCTCACCTTTTGTATTTTACTATCATTGGGTGTTTTTTTGTGTAGATGTGAATGTAAGGATTTGAATAGGTATTTGAAAGATGTATATTTTTGAGAAGGAAAGCAATTTTCTTTTGTAAGGTGGGTCAGGAACATTCTCATCACCTTGATTCAAACCTAGATCTACATCTGTTTTTTTGAAGCTTTTGCAATACAGAAGTGTTTCACAGTAGAGAGTGTACATAATTGTTGCATCACACCAATTTATGATGATTAAATCTTTAATATTTTGAACATGTACAGTATTTTGAACCATGATTTCTGGTTGTATTTTTACTTTTACAATGAATGATCTTCTTATGATGATGTCATTAGTTTTCTATTTGTACCAAACATCATATTGTGATATTGATACACTGTATACATTGTTACACTGTATATATTGTTACATTTACCTACCATGCTACTCTTTACAGTTGTCTTCTTGTTGGAATTAATTTTTTTAAATAAAGTTGATACTTTTTTAAAACTTCACTTTCACTTGATTTATTAATCATTTTGTCTTGTGAAAAATGTTTTCGTTTTGTCATATTTGTAGAAACATATTGTTTGGGAGTTTTTCAGTGTTCAAAACTATTTTTTGTTACTAATATTTTTCAATATTTTATCAGAGGGGTGTGTTAGTGTAAGACATGCACAAATGTAATATGTTTTGGATTATTTACTCAGATGAATTGCTTTCCTTTCACTAACCACATTGAATAACAAAACTTACTTGATCTCACCCACTCACTCATCCTTCAAACTTTTTTCACCCTTGAAAATCAAGCCAAATTGAACGAAATAATCTATTTCTCATCTTTTAATTTTGATCATGTCATTTTTGTCATCATGTTAATGCTTTACAATAAAACATAGCATATTTATAATGTGTATATATATACAGAGATATATCTATACACTACAGTTTACATCAATGTACAATATCTAATGGTGAAAGCAATCTTAATCTTGAGGAAGTCAGAGTTGCAATATAAGTTGTTGCAAACACCAATACAAACTGACGCCACAAAAACCTTTTCAATAAGGCACAGATATTAAAACTGAATATCGGTAATTTAAAAATTCCATGCCTGAAGCAGAAATTATTTTCACCGAAAGAAAAGTGTGAATTATAAAAAGTTGTAAGGGAAATCTTTCATTTTGCTTTGTGCTTTCCTTATGCTTTGCGCATCAAAAGAATTTAATTAGAAATAAACTGGCAATCTTTCAAACAAAACTTATCTGTATGAAAAAAAAAATTTAATTAATCATTCACTTCATAAAATTTGAATCACAACATTCATATACACAGCCAATTAACATTGGATCTGATCAATCAACATCATTATTAGAGTAAATTTTATAAATAATTTTCTTATTCACTAAAACAATACAGAATACAATTAATATAAACGGAGTATGAAAGAAATATCAATATCATCCATTGAAAAAGGTGTTATCATAATTTCTTCCAGTACTGATTTTCTTTTCTTACTCATCATTATATACCATGATAAAGCAAAAGATCCTGTCTCCACTGTATCTCAAAAGTAATTTTCTAATGAATCTTTTCTTTCACAACATTTTGATAGCTGAAAATTGCATCTCTCAGATTGGACCTACATGATATGTCTTACAATTTCTAATTCTCAGAGGAGAATTTTTTGTTTCCCTGATTTTACTGTCATTACACGATCTGTTCAAAAACTTAAAAATATCCACAACACATACCCACGACACAAAAAAATATATATATAATATCAATTACACAAATCATCTTGACAGTTAATTTTTCTGTAAAAATAAATATATTGTAATTAATTACAGATGCATACAGTCAGTCTGTAAGAGTGAATTACTTTAAAAAAAAAAAGAAAAAAAAGAGGGAGTTTTGTAATTAAGTACAATACCAGAGTAACATTAAGTTGAAGCAAGTCGTTACTAAAATTGGTGGCACAGCATTATAAAAGGCATTTTAAAATAATGCATCATTTTTATTCCCTGGATTTCAATGCCTTCAGCAGTACATGTGAGGTGGTTTGTCTGTAAATGTAAGTTCACAAAGAGAAAGTATCTTTCCAATTAATCAATTAAAAAGAGAAAAGGCGGTAGATCATTTACAAAAACCAATCAGTAAGTCTGTTATTAAATGATATTCAATTAATCTTCTTGGTCACTTGAAAAAAAAAGCTATACATTTTATGAGTAAAACAAATATTCTTTCTCCGACGATCACTCTTTATTCTCTAATATTTTAAAAATCTTTTACATGCACAATAAAACATCATTTATAATAACATTAATATCAGATACAAATTAATCAAGGAAGAAGATGTATATAATTTCATTAGATATCTTAATTTACTTTACCCTTCAACTTAATGCTGTTAATTCTTAAATAGTAAAATATTAATTAAAATATTGAATTTCATTTTTCATTCTTCCCATTTTGAATAGCTAAGTCTGTTTAAATATTAAATATTTACAACTTTTTCTGCAAGCATGAGATAAAAAAAATTGAGTCATATAATTATTGATCACCATAACAAAATCATATACCTACTAATCAATTGTCTTGAGGGTAAAAAAATATTGGTGTCAAATGATTTTTTTCTTTCTTTTTTCAATAATTATGCTTAAAATTATCTCTGAGGTTTGCATGCTATTCCAGAGTTCATTATGGTACCACATAATATCACTTTAATTATTATTATTATTATTTTTATTATTATTATTTTTATTTTTATTTTTATTTTATTTTTTTTTTTAAGGAAAATTCACATTAAGAAAGAAAAAACCTAAATTCACCTTCACTATAAATCTTCACTATATAATGTGTTTTGACTTTCTTTTACTTTTACTTTTAATGAGATTACTTGAATAATACTTTAAAAAAAAAAAAAAAGTTGAAACGCTTTCACAATCAAGATCACCTTCAGCATTTGCCTTCGTTTCCTTACCAAAAAGAGAAAAATATGGATGATGGTCTTTGTGGAATGTATGGCGAATTCAAGCAGAATATATCTCAAGATGACTCCACATCTTTATCGTCTCAGGTTTCATTATTCTTAAGTGCTTCATCTATTTGGCCATTACACATTATTTTATTGTAAACAATAATAATCAATTGGTAATAGTTAATTGAGAATAAAAAGATGAAATTGGAGAGAGCTTAATTAAGACAGGGAACTAAGAGCATTTTCTTTTTCTTTTCCTATTTACAGGTATTTATATAAATAACCACAACCAGATAGATTTAGACTAAAACAAAAACTGTATCACATAATTTTCCTCCCTACAATGGCTACATTCACCAGTAACATTATTAGCTTCTATACTTTAAACAATGTCAGAACGTGAATTCTTTAACATCTTTTTCAACTTTAAATTGAAAAATATATTTCAACTCAACAAAAATTAGAGCAATAGGTCTAGTAACATGTCAGCAAAATACACCGAAATAAGAAACTGAGGAAAGCTTTAGAGATCAACACTTTACAATAATGGGCCACAAGACAGAAGCAATGCTGTCTGCTGTTATATCAGCAAAATAATGAAATGGTAAAGCAGAATGAACAACATAAAGAATGTTGATACATTGTAACATCCAACTCTGAAATGAAACATAACTTGAGGTAAAGGATGGTATAGGAAGACAGTTGAATGGACATGTCATAGACTCCTACTGGACCTTTCCAGCTTTTTATAAAGTATGAATATTTAAGGATTTATTTCATAAGAGAAGCTACAATGTTATGGAAATATATTTGGTCATTTATTTCAAACAAAAGCATAACATTCTTTAACATAATCTTTTTTACAATAATAAAATATGATACACAAGCAACCAATGATTTACTTCATGACTTACAATGAGCCCTGTTATGTTATGTACAAAATGCTAAAAATATTTTTATTGCATTTATATATATGTAAATGCTTGAAATATAATTCACTAATGCTAAGACGATAGCCATGAAAGATGCGTTGTGAAGTTAGGAAGAAGTTCGGTTCAGCAAGATATATATTTGCAATATAACAACCTGATCTTACAAACAAAGCCGTTTCAATGAAAAGAGTTTGTGGACAAAAATAGTAAACTGTCCAACAGCACACATATTATGTAAAATTTTGTAAGTTGAAGTACAAAAAAATGTAACATAAAATGTTCCACAAATAATACATATACAATGTACCACTTAACAAAATCGAATTGAAATGAATGTATTTAATTATACTAACAAATAATTGAAAAGGCAATAGTGTTTTGAAATTGAAAGCAGAGATGATGATGAACAACGAGAGACCTTAAATCTATCATTAAAATCTCGATGACATTCCCTCTCAGCTCACTAAATCCAACAACCAGAATAATATTTCCCATAAAATAAAAATGCTTTTGATGACTGAGAACAATTAATTGCTGTATTTCATATAAAACCTCTTCCTTTTCAACCCCCTTTCACTATAACTGGTTGTTTAAAAAGGGACTTTAAAATTTTGTTTAAAATGAAGCTTTATAAAATTATTGAAATAAATGTATAAAAATGGTTGAAGAAGGGTAAATATCAAAGGGTAAATGATCAATCAGTTGAGTATTATAATAAACTTTTGTAATGAATTTGTTCTGTGCAACCGTTTTACATTCATGTATTATTATTATTAATGTGCTGGGCCAGAAAACTCGAGACTTAAATAAAACTAGTTACAGGAAAATTGAACTAAGTTTTTAAGTCAGGTTTAGTTTGGCATGCTTATTTAAATCTAATATAATATAGTCCATAAAAGGATAGGCTTGAGGCCACTGTTCCAGAGGAATTCATTTTCATGACACCAAACCACAAGCAACATACATTGTTTGTATTCAGCCTACACTAAATAGAAATAACCTGCTGGACCACTTCCAGACAACACCCTTCACCTTCACTCCCCTCTCTCGATTTCCCCTCAAGCCACCCCTTGTATTTATTTGTTACCCATAATATTATCTATGATGTCAAACGAAATAGAGAATACAACCTTTGATATTTTATAATCACTTCTCCTATCTTTATTGGGTTAATTAAGACAAAATCATCTTTAAAGCATTTGTCTTGAATCATCAATGACCCATTACCATCTGCAAGTGAAATCCTTGCTTTGACATTGTCTATCATTTCATTGAGTTTGAATTACCACTGCACTTACTTATTTTTTTCGGTCGGCTTGAGAGCTAGGATTCATCTTTTTGCTATTTCAAATGGAAAGTTGTGACTCTGCTTGTTTTTGCGATTTAAATTGACAGCTAGGATCGACTTGTTTTGTGATTTAAATTGAGAGCTTGGATTGTCTGCAATTTCACTACAGAGCTTCAACCCAGCTTGTTCATGAGATTTGAGTCGAGGACTACGACTCTGCTTATTTTTTGCAGGTTTGCTCCAGAGCTATGAATCAACTTCTTTTAGCATTACTTTCATACCATCACTAGTCGAAGAAGAAACCCTGTATTAGAAGATTAATATAATTTTTTATTTTTTTTAAGGGAAGAATATCATTGCTTCATAACCACATCTGTCACAGTAGCTTTTGACAAACACTTGCATCACAACATAACCAATCTCCATAATATACAAGTTTTATACAAATGATATATTCCACAAAAAAAACATGAAAAAGTTTTGTTCTCCTTTCTTTGATGACAACAACAGTTTATATAGTGAATTCCTTCTCTGAACTAGAGGAAAGACTGTGAGTTTTTGATCGTGGCACACTTCCATTTTGACCTGGTGTGTTGTGGCCACTGCTCACGACAGGTGATATGGAAGGTGATCTTGTGGCCAGCGGTGATAATGACGGCGTCAGCGAAGGGGTCATGGCAGCTGACGTCAGGCTTGATTCATAGCTAATGGGAGAACGTGGAAGGGACGGGAGGGAAATATTGGTAGTCGATGCTTGACGAGAGCGACTGTCAGAGGAGGACTGCTGTCCAGTTTCTTTGTCAGGTAGAGGCGGAGGTGGGTGCTGAGGAGGAGCCGGAACAAACTGGGCATGGTTGTGATCTATGTTACGCTGAGGAGGTGGAGGCGGGGGGTGAAACAACTTTTGCTGGTGCTGTGGTATAGGCTGGTACTGGTAGGACATGTTACGGGGTTGTGGGTGATATGAGAAACCCCCTTGATGGTTATTGTGCGATGGAGCGAAATGGATGTGCGGTGGATGACTAGTTACAGCCTGGCTTTGATCCTGAAGGTGATGGTGATCGTGATGATGGTCGTGAGGATGAGGATGAGGATGAGGATGAGGGTGGCGATGATGATGATGATGATGATGATGCATGTATTGATCCTGGGGCTGTGGCTGGGAGACAGGCATGCCCTGCTCGTGATGCGTGTGGGGCTTATTGCCCTCTATCCGTGCCATGGGCGGAGCGTTGGTAATAATGGGAGGGGGAACAGTTCTTACTTTTGGTTGCTTGAGAAGTCCGCTGAACTGCCTTTGCGGAACAGTTTTGATTGGCTGTTTTTTTGGCTTGATGCTCTCATCTTTAAGTTTGGCTATTTCGGAGAACACATGGGCCAGTGGCTGATACTGAGGTCCCCAATCAATGAGGTAATCCCAGTTATACGAACCACTGTTCACCTCTTCACTATTTATCACATTAGACAAGGAACCTACATTGTGAGTATCTGGCTCTAAGAAACTAACGCCCTGACCTTTCAAGTCAGTAGCAAGTGCCTCCTCATCTGTTTCGAAATCGGTAATTTTTTCGAAATCGGTGTCAACGCCACCTTCACCCCCACCTTCATCTGAAAACTGATGCATGCTCTCTGCAGAGCGACCCAGATGCTTTGATGTGGGCTTGGGCTTGCCGATTTTGGTAGTGTCAATGCCCAAGTTAGCTAAGTATTCCTGATGTGTCTGAGCGGTGGATTCCGAGAGAGTATCATCATCATGCTGAATGCCAGAATCTGGCATCGCCTTTTGACGAAATGCTTGCGAGGAGTGCATAAAATTGCGAGAGTTGATGCGGGTTATCTCCTCATCTTCTTCCTCAGCCTCTGCAGAGCCTCTTCCACTGGAGGCAGAGTTGTGAGATTGGTCTGATGTGTCAGAGATAATGAGATTTGAACGCTGATGGCGGTTGTTGCGAATGGCTTCCACATAAGCTCTGTCACTGGAAAGACATGGAGGTGGCTCAAGGTCTATGGTGGAATCGCTTGAGTAGTTGGGAACAGATTTTCGAGGATTGCGACGATGGTAAACAAAAATGATTATTCCTACGACGGTTATGATCACCACAATAATGCAGGCCAGGATGATGCCCGCTAGGATACCACCGTCCACTGCATCATCTGAATGAAGTCTTCCAACTGGCGCAGCACAGCCAACACAGACACGATCAATAGTTATCACACAACTCACTCTGTCAAAACGAGACCCAGGTTGGCCAGTTGAAACCTGGATAATCATTTCCTCTTCGTTGGACGCCAAGGCACGTTTTCTCCTACTGAAATCAGAGTCCTCTGTTGAAGCTTCTTCATGGAATGTCACAGCAACCGTAATGTTCCCAGAGAAGGGATCAATATGAAAATAGGGATTCGGATTGATAAAGGTGTAAACAAGTATACCAGCCGGACCAGCGTCATCATCAGAGGCAGACACCTGACCAATAAAATCTCCAGCCTTGGCTGAACCTGGTATGTCAAAACTATATTTTGATTCAGCAAACGAAGGTTCGTTATCATCTTTGTCTTTAAGGACGATAGTGACATCAGTCAAATCATGATGGCCACTTGATTCTCTGGCAACAATTGTTAATTTGTAATACTTTTTCGTGTCTGGGTTCTCGAAATCAAACTCTGCTTGTGATCGTACTTCTCCTGTGTCCTTATCAATACTAAACTTCTGGTAATCCTTATCCTTCATTAAGGAATACTCAAGAATTCCAGCTTGACCCCCATCTCCGTCCACGGCATAGGCTGTGAAGATGACAGTACCAATGGTCGAATTTTCCATGAGATCTTCCAGGTAGTGCTTGGTGGTAAAGACAGGATGAAACTCATTCACATCGTTCACAAATATGTCCACAGTAGTGAAAGCTGATAAACGAGCGGAAGAAGGGGGACACTGTTCACAATCCACGGCACGAAGAATGAGCCGATGGGATCGATGCGTCTCATAATCCAACTCCATTCCCTTAACAATCCACAAGTCACCTGTCCAGTTTGGATTATGAAAAATTCCATTCTGATTGCCAGACGTTATGGTAAATTTCAGGTCAGCATTGAATCCAGAATCTGCATCTGTAGCAGAGATATCGGAGTGGGCAAACTTTTGCATGGGTGGATAATTTTCGTCCACATGAATGACATAGTGATCTTTAACGAACTTAGGGGCATTGTCGTTTTCGTCGTCAATGATGATTTTGACTGGAACGGATGTGTTTTTAGGAGGGGTTCCACGATCTGTGGCAACCACGTGAAGAGTGTAACTTTTCTTTCGCTCATAGTCAGCACCCCCATTGTAGATGATTTCCCCGGTCCTTTGTTTGATGTGAAATAATTCTTTTCCCTTTCCAAAGATGTCATAGTCAACATTATCTCCTCCCCGTTCAGATTTATCCTCATCAACAGCAGTGACGTTGAGGACAGAATGGCCTTTCTGGGCCAACTCACTAAGATGAGCCCTGGAAGAAAAGAAATTACAACAATGAAACAAACTTGGAGATTTATTAAGCCGTAACCCCACCATGCCTCCTGGGAACCCTTATTAAATACAATTCTCCCTCTAGGAATCTTTATTTTAGAAATAACCTAAAACTTTGCCCGTTTTCTGAATATATAATTCAATAAGAGATATTTCTACCCTCTTATAAAGAATGATCTTGTGGATTCCTGTCATTTATATTGTTTTGAACTCCATAATCAGAAATGAGATTTACCTTATTTGAACAAGTATATACATTGTGCCTACGTATATTTATCCTTGGATCATACAAAGCAGTGGGACTTTTTATTTGGTTTGGTTTAGTTTGGTTCAAATCACTCAATTATCTTCAGTTGGCTAAATTTTACCAACTCATCTCTATAGCTGTCAAAGGGTCTAAACATGCATTGACAAAAAACAAATTTGCTGTTTAATATCCATTGTCAAAGTATACCACACATACAAACAAAAAAACAAAAAACAACCCCCCCCCCCCCAAACCTTCCCAAACAAAAACCAACAAAAGCCAAGAATACCAAAACATTTGAACTGAAAGAAGAAGATGAAACTTTTATGTTATCCTATGTGTTCCTTACTCATATCCCTTTGGCTCTAAAAATTTGGGTGCGTATTTATTGACGTCGGTAATCTGAATATGGACAGCCACCATGGCACTTTGAGACGGCTTCCCATGGTCACTGGCAATGACCACTAGCTGAATGATGGACTGTTCCGATGTGTAGTAAATAGTGCGGTTGGTGTAGATTGTGCCTGGATGGGAAAGGAAAAAGAAAAAGAGTCAGATGTTAAAAAATGGACACTACTTCTAATATATTAAAAGATGCTAAGGGAAAATATAACTTTTACTTAACATTAAGATTATAATTATGTATTAAAGTCAACCATACATGATCCTATCAACAAAACCCAACATTAACTATCGAGTCTTTAATTCTTAAGGATCGGAACTTATAAGTAACAGTCATGCATACAGATACACATAAACACACACACACATATACGAAAAAACAAAAAAAACAAAAAAAAACAAAAAACCCAACATTTCATCTGTAAACAGTTTTTATGTCATTTCTTTAATCTATTAAAGATTTCTTCTTCATTTTGGTAGGAGATTTACTAAAAAAAAAACTAAAAATTCTTGTTTGTCTTCTCT
This sequence comes from Melibe bucephala, assembly GCA_039654525.1. Lineage (NCBI taxonomy): Eukaryota > Metazoa > Mollusca > Gastropoda > Nudibranchia > Dendronotidae > Melibe > Melibe bucephala. The sequence continues at coordinate 214 of JBCJKE010013339.1, read as the reverse complement.
ACTACCTACCTGTATCTGAATCCATGTAGAAGCTGTCTACAGGTGATGATGCCATGCTGTAGGAGATCTGGGCATTTGGTCCCGAATCTTTATCAGTAGCTCTTACAGTAACCACTGCTTGGAGTCGCTCTGTTTGCTCTGGTAAGGCCACCTATGTTGGGGAAGGCAATGATGAAAAATTATCATTCAAAAGACTGGTCCTTTTATTGTAAAC
>JBCJKE010013338.1:9347-19759 GCA_039654525.1 Melibe bucephala | reverse complement strand
CAATTCAGGGCCTGCGCCCGAGCCGGAGTTCGCGTAACCGTGCCCTGAATTCAGGGCGTGCGCTTCAGGAAGGTTAATTTGATATATGATCCAGGAATTTCACCCTTTGCCTTTGCGGCCTGAAAAAAACACCAGGAGTCATTGCCTTCTGGGCTATATTCATGGCGTAACACTTGTAACAAACTGGTTAATAGAATCATAAAATATAACACATCACATTATGATTGAAGAAATTTGTTTCTTGCTCTCTCTTTCTCTTTTGAGAGCTCACTTCTAACATGCAAAGTTTTAGTGTGATTGTGAATCCATAAACAGGATTGAATGAGAAAATAGCTGAAGTAATGAAAGAGGATATACAGTAGTTTTTAGTTTATATTCATCCAAAGTACAATGATGAAATAATAAAATGTATATAAAATGGAAATGCTATGGCATGTGTAAGCTGTAAAGCGTTGTCGGCTATTTAAATAAAATGAACTGCTTTTAAAGTTCTTTATGAATGGGACAGGGCCCTTTTAAAAAAAAAAAAATTAAGAATGTCTTGACAATATTTTAGCCTGAATAGATGAACTACAATAATTTTGATATACTCAAAATAATGCATTATTTACTTAAAAAAAAAAAAAGGTCTGAACATGAACGGCATTCACAAACCTGTCCGTATATCAAGGGAGACTTTACCCAGAATGTGCCCCTTTCTTTGACGTATGCCACACAGCCAGCACAATTCCATGGATCATCAAGTCAAGAGGTATGTTGTATGATCAAATATTTATTTAATTATAAGTTGGTTTGTTGGTTTTTTTGTTTTTTTGTTGTTTTTTTTTTAAGTTCAAAAGAGTTTAGATGGCCACCTCTGTAAATATGTAATGTCATAAATTGGCACATGGGCAACCTAAGCCTAGGCATGCTCCTTATAGTAATTATAGATATGTGTTATTTATTTGATATGTATTGAACCTAACTTCAACACCAACGCACTCAATGCTTGTTGTTTCTTCTCAAAGCTTTTCAAATCATAGTGATTGAACAAAATATCACCTTTATAATAATACACCTGTTGACGTTTGGTCTTCAGTTCATGCCCATCTGCATGATGTTCGATGATAGTCAATTTTTTGTCCTCCATCTGATTAATTTGATAGGTGTGCGGGCCACGACCGTACAATGCATTATGCAGGGAGTGATCCAGGTGTGAAGGGTGGTTCATCTAATTTTCATTCAAAGTTGGATAAATGAACCATTTTAATACGAAAAAATACCATTTCTCTACGGCAATCAGTGACGGAGTGGGATAACCAGATTTTTAAAAATCCGACAGTAGAAAAAAATATAAGCATATTTTTTCAATATTTCGGCTAAATGAGCATGTTGGATAACTGGTATATAAAACAAGTAAGTCAGTGTCAGCACAGACAAAATGCAGATAGAGAACCAAAAATATATTTCATATATATATAAAACATATATTTCATTTTCATTTTTTCTGTGAATGCACCCCCTTTAACTGAAGCTGCCCCTCTCCCCTTCTTTTCTCGTTCCCTCCTTCCTCTCCCTCTCCCTTTCCTTCTCCCTCCCTCCCTCTCCTGCCCTCTCTCTCTCGCTCCCTATATCTCCCCACCCTCTCTCTGGCTCTCTTTCCCTCCCCCACTGTGAGTGTATGTGCATGGTATGGAAACCCCAAAAAGGTTAAAAGCGAAGGCATTAATGTAGAACCTCACCAAACAGATAATGAGCTAAAAATACTGAAAACACAGCCTGGGAGGTAGCGAAACAGATGGAGGAGGAATTGGGAATATTTAATTCCTTTTTGTATTTTGATTTAAGTAAATTCCATTATGAAAGCTTCAAATGCAATTTTCTCGAAAACTCTTTGTTTGACACTTTCTTTTATCTTTTCCTTTGCTTTTGATCAAAATGTCATGAAATTTGGTTTGTAGTTGCCAACCTAGAAATAGTGAAATAGAAATATCCCCCTGCCCCTCCTCCCTCATGCAGGACTAAAAAAAAGTTTACAAAACAATTTTTTTTTTAATTTATGAAAGGTAAAATAATGATTTTTGCAAAAAGTTATGTTTTTCATGGTAGTGGATGGTCTACAGAGTGTAGGAGTTGAGTTTTTTTTGTTTGTTTTTTTTTTTTTATAAGAATTTTATAGTTTAAAATTTGAAATAGTGGCTGTTGCCATGGCATTGCACACAAAATTAGCCACTTTCATTAAAATTTTATATTCTATTAGAAAGGGTCCTGACACGAGAGATTAGCGCATGAACATAATTAGTGTATTTTCCTCTAATGAAGTTAGATAAGCATCTGAAGCAAGAAAGCTGATTTTATTGGGGAATGTTCTGACATAGTTAGAATGTGATTTTAATGTATAAAATTATGCATGCATTTAAACATTTTATTAATGTTATCAATTTTATTCATTGTATCTTACAGAAAATTGCGTGCATGAGTTCTACTTTTAATGAAGATTTTATTGCCACGTCATCAAAAGATGGAAACATAGTTGTCTGGGATATAAGCCACATTTTAAAGGTAATTTTTGTTTTTGTTTTAGTTATTATTATGATGATTTATTATTAGCACAAGTTTAAATGACTCGCTGACTTAGGGAATGTTCATGTGTCAGTCATCCAGCTAGGATGCCTCAGTTGGCTCCAACAATTTACATGAGTTGTTTCCGTTTTTTAAATTAATATTTTGTTAGTAAAAGTTATGTATATGTGTGTGTGGCCATATTTATGAAAGTGTTTACCAGATACTTTCTAGAATAATTTATGTAAATTTCTTGTTGATAAAAAATGTCATATTGATAATACTCTTTCCATCCATATAACAGGTGGATTATGGTGGAGGATCAAAATGATTTTTATCAATCTTTACTTTAAGTTACTTGTAAGTCAGGCTTACAATTTTTTTGCCCCCATTACAAAAGTTTTGGGAACCTTTAATTTTAAGATAAAGATTTAAAGCTGTAATTGTTTTATTTGGTGGCTTTGGTATGCTTTATTCAACATTCAATTTTCATGGTACATCTCCTGCAGAAATATTGCCAATTTGATATTGATACCACCAATGCTCTGGTTGCTGTGAAGACTGGTCTGCAAATTGAACGTCAGGAGACATGTACCAGTGGTGAAGGCACAAAGTAAGTTTTGTTAATATGTTTCTATTATGAGAATAATGAAGATTTTAGGCATTTGTTATCAGAATAAACCATCATTGTCATGAGAAATTTCCCTCTATATTTTCATTTTCTTATCGTAGAAATTGCTTTGTCTGCTATATGAAATAGTCACTGAGGTTGTCAAGATTGATAACATTTTTGCCACTTAAGGAGATACTTTCAATTATTGATGCTGTGGATTTGTCCTTAATGTTATTGTTCTGGTAAGTTAACGTAATTTTGAGAACAATATAAGTTCAAATGTGGCAATCTGCTTCTTTTTGAATTATCATTTTCACACCCATTATGTGTGCCAATGTATGTGAATATGGGCTACAATGCATATTGTGTTGTTTTATATATCTTGATCAACAATTAACAATTTCTCACTTAATTTTACAAAATTATGAAAAAGGTGTACAATTGTTATTTTTGTATAAATGTGCTTTCAGAAACAATACTTTAGAAGGCGAGCAAGTTCAAGAAATTTCACTTCATGAAGCTCAACCTTTGAATGGTATGCACTTTCTTTTATCAATTTCTTACATCAGAAATTTATATTATTTTTGTAAAGAAGAGATATCAAAATAGGTATGGCCATCATGAGTAGGTCTGAAGATTGTTGAGGAAAGGTAAAATTTAGGACAGATATATTGATTCAATTTGATAGTTGTGAGTAGGTCTGAAGATCGTTGAGGAAAGGTAAAATTTAGGACAGATATATTGAACTTGGTAGTTGATTTTATCGATCCTTAAAGTCTTACAATTTTTTGCCCCCATTGCAAAAGTTTTGGGAACCTTTCATTTTAAGGTAAAGATTTAAAACTGATTTAAATCAACATTCATTTTTCTGTTTGTTCAGACATTTTCAGATACTTTTTTCTTTGCCTGCTAGAAAAGTATTTCTTTGAATTTGTTCTTCATATTATTTTCCATCATTATGACCATCTTATCATATCCTTATATTTTTTCTTCTTTGACTATTACTTATATTTTAGAAAAATATCTACCAAGTAATTTTTTCTTTTCTCTTCTTCCATATTTCAGTTGTGTTATGTGATTGTTTTCTTTGTTTCATGTCCTAATGTCCTCCAAATATATATATTTATAAGAGCATGTCCTCTTCATAAAAGTCTACAGATCAACAAATCATGACAGTATCATGTGTTTTCTGACATTATGACCATTTTCTTTCAAGCCCTTCATTAATAAGGTTGAGAATTTTGATCCCGGTTGATGACTGGTTGCAACAAGAAAGTCACTGATCATGTGATGGTGGAAATTGATTGGCCAGCGCAATCAAATAAATGATAAAATACCAAGCACCAAATCAGAAAGACTTAAAAACAAAAAAGCTGAGAAATGAATACAGAGACAAAGATTATGGAATCAAAAGACAAGTACAAGAGAACAAAAGAGAAAGAACCATACAAATTGCTAAAGTAGCTTAGGATTCGGCAAACAAATAGAATATAAAAACACTGTATGACTTAATCAAAGCACTACGTAGTGGTAAATCTAAGCAATGTATACCATGTCAGACGGTGAAAATAACATTTATAATGGAAGAGAGAAAACCATGAAAGGGTGGGCAGAATAATTTACTGAAATCCTCAATAAGTAAATTCTGCTAATGTACAAAAATGAATTCAGTGGTAAAGAAAGCCGAAATTGAATTAAGGTTGCAGAGTTATGGGCCTTAAAGCTAGCGATGTTTTTTAGTTGTTGTTGCTCATCTGATAAATATTTTCCTGTTTTCAGATACGACACAAAGACCTTCAGATGATTTGCTCGTTACTGCTTTGTGTGTGGCAGATACAAAAGTTCAAGAAGAGGGTGCTACCTCTGTCAAGTCCTTTGTAAACAACTCCAAACTTTCTGTGATATGTGGTGTTTCCTTGCGTTGCACAAAATCTCAAAAAAGTGAAACCCAGACTGTTCCTGGCAGTAGTAGAACTGTTCAGCTGATGAATGAAGTGAATGAGACTGTGAGCCATGAGTCATGTATGTTGCAGCTTATAACGGATGAGAACGGATATTACTCTAGCGAATTTCACTTACCAGAAAGTTTACTTGTGCCATACATAATTCTGGTTTCATTGACTGAGAAATCTCCACCTCAAGGACAAGGAAGCCCCTCTAAAAAGGGGACTTCCCCGTCAACAAAATTAGGTACCATTAAAGATGACACCAGTGTGCCACCACCGACTTTGTTGTCAAATAATACCGATGACTGGTTGACGCCAGGAGATTTTGACCCAGATCCCGATTGCCAGATTGTTGGCTTCACTCCAGCACCCGCAAAGAAGGCCAGTCTTTTTGCTGGATCTTTTTCCAATGAGTTGAAACACATAACAGATATAAGCAATGGTATAAATCTTTTCTGTGATGCCTTGGATTCATCAATGGCAGAGCCTGTCACTCCTACCAAGCCATCAACCTTCTATTTTGCCAGCTCAAGTGATTCTAGTACAACATCAGTTTCTACCTTCAATGGTTCTCCCAAAAAAGAGCCACCCATTGTCTCGGGAAATGTAATTCAGTGTGTAGAACTGCCTCACATTTTTCAAAAAGAGCACTTGGAAATTTCTTCTATCGTCCCTTCTCTTGATAAGCAACATGTGATAGTGGTACTCAGCACCAAAGTCAGCTTTTTAGAATCACAGGCACAGACGGGGGATCCCCTTGTGGCTGAAACACAGAGTGCTTCCTCTGACCTTTATTCAGGTGGTGGTATTCTTGTGTATCACTTGAAGAACGAAGGTATTGAAGATACACCTTTAGCACACACAACTGTAAACTCGCCCAGAGATGTCATCACAAGTGTTCTTTTGCTACCTATGGAAGTTGAAGATCAGGTAAGATATTAAAAGACCTCTTTTGCAAGTATGTGTGTTTTTTGTGTTTTTTTTTTTGGTCTTTAGGCAAATTTACAAAGAATGTGTTGGAAAGTAACTCTTTTAAGTTAATTTTTCATGAAGTATTTAAATCCAGTCTTAATATGAACACAGAATCCCATATTAGCTGTTTTGAAATTAATTAGATGTTATGTTTAACAGATGATCATGTATTGTGATCTTGTGTTGTGTTCTTTTGCACATGCCCACTAGTTAATCATAACCTGGGAATTTTACAAGAACATGCTAGCAAATGTGTATCCATTGTTTTGGTCATAGGGTTGGGTTTTTTTTTTATTGCAAAGCTGAGAAAAATTTGTTCTATTACCATTGGGGCTGATAAATTAGAATTGTTATCAACAACCACAGCCAACAGTTGAAGTAATTATATAATTATATTTGTTCTTTGTGGAAAATTCCTATGGCTAAGTCGGAATTATGGTTAGTAAGATAGTATTTGCTATGTTTTGCTGTTTTATAATTCAAATAGATCTATTTTTCTTCTTCTTAAGAATCATTAGAATTGCAAAGGTTCCTTTACTTTTCAGGTTGAAGAACAGGCCATGAGTGAAGGAAGGAGAAATAGTTCTGCAAATGGTTTTTCTGGGGCCATTGGTCATTTAGTCATCACAACTGCCTCTGGGGATCTCAAGATCGTTTCTCTTTCAAATTTAGCAGTGACAGCATCTCTTACTCCTACTCAGGGTGAAAAATATATTTCAGCTACATATTGTTCTGGTGAGACTTTTTCCACATGATTAACTGTGTTTTTGTATTGTATTGTTTTTTTTTGCTGCAGGAAGTCAGTTTGATTTAAAAAACACCCCAATTCCTGTGACTAGAAAAAAACAAACCCAGGTTTTTTTTTTTTTTTTTTTTTTTAAATTATTATAAGATGGAATCAACCTTCATTAACTTACTACATCATACATGTAATGGGTAGAGTAAATCAATCAATACGAAGCATTTACCTCCAACCAGTATCTATGTCTTTATTATGAGGGACATGTATAAAATTTTGCTTTATGACATTCTATGACCATGAGAATATAGGAACGTTTAGAATATATTGTGCAAAAGATTTGACAGTGAATATTGCCTCTTGCCATACTTAACAATTGCCCGGTTACTGGCGTTCCCGAGAATGAGTTAAGGTGCCAATATCTACTCAGAAATGAGTATGGCCTTCCCTGTCTCGAGAGGTTCATGCTTTGAGCAAGAGAGGATGGTGGTATGGCGTCTTATTGCTATTTAACTTCTACTTCAGATCAATAATTTTTACAAAAAAGAAAAAAGAAAGTATCAAATTCATTATCTTCCTAGTTTGAACCCTCCTCCATCACCAATTCAACAACGTCACTCCTCAACACACATCAACTGCCAATGAGTTCTAGTCACCGTGATCTCTTAAGGATACCCACTGATACTGAAATTCATGTCCTGTCCCTTAGCTCACAAAAAATAGAGAAAAAAAAGCCCCCAAAAAGTTAACAGATTGTATGTAGTCAAAGGAATGTAAACATTATAGGGTCATTCTTTGATCGCTCACCCTTACTTTTGAGTGTCACTTGCCACCTGTATTAATACAAAGATTGTGCAGACGAAGATAGACCTGTTGTCCTTTTGTTGTCAACGTGCCTTCAATGAGTCAAAAGATGAAAAGTACATCCCTGATGTACATCTGGATAGGTGTATGTTACGATGATTGCTGGGTGACTGTGATTGAGTGAGCACTGTCCAGATCATCATTGGTTGTTATCTGGATCACACATTATGTGTCCTTACACCTGTTTTACCCATATAGAAAAAGACTTAATTTTCAGAGACTATTGTAATAACATGTCTTTTAAAAATTGAATGATCTGACCTTGAATGGAAAATCTGTAAAAGGTAAAGACAGAATACTGGACACTTTGTCTTTCTGGTCAGTAAGATTGAACATTCAAGGTCAAATTTGATTCTTTGAACAGGCATTTAGAGTGTTTTATAGACAAAAACATTTATAGAGAAGTTGACATTTAGTTGGTGGCAACTCTACTGCAATGTTAAAGTTTGTGTATTCTTGTTGTCATAACTGTTTTTGTTATGGTTGTAAACCATTCCTGAGGTGAAGAATTTGGTTCATTTATTTTTCATTTTCTCCAATCTTTACCACACCAACCCAACCAACCAGGTATTGAAAGACTGTGTGCCTGTAGTGATAATGGTAAGCTTCATTTCTTTGATCTGGATGTGATGGGTGACAGGAAGGAGTCGCTGACGAGTGTTCACCAAGTTGATGGCTTTGAGGTCACTGGAGATGTCTCAGCATGCAAACGGGCCAAGATGGATGAAGATGTTTTTGATAATACAAGTGAGCATTTTTTAAATTATAATATTTTGTTTGGTTTTTCTTTCAAGAAAAAGTCAATAATTTCTAGGATTTGTTTTGATTATGTGGATGGCAAATACAGCCTCTAAAATCTAGGACTTTTTTTACAAATGTTTTATAGCATTTTTATCCTTAAGAAATTGTGAACAGTCATTGATGTTATGTTTTTGTAAGGCTTGTAGGCTATTTGCTTTCTTACATATTGCTTGGTTTTCGTCTTTCCACTATAGTTTATTATCTATAATCACCCATGTATTTTGCATTATTTGTAATTTTTAAGGTTTGGTTGTGTAGATAATAGTTTGATTCTGTGAGTTTCTTTTTATTTGACTATATAAGTACTTGGCATTTTTCTGGGTGGTCTTCCATTTTCCAGTCTTTATCCCATAAGGCTTGACTTAAGATCATTTCGGAGTACCAACTCATATTTCAAGTCATGAGACCATTCCTTATATATACCTATATCAAAAGAGACTGGACCTGACCAGAAGAAAAAATATAGTTTTGGATGCCTTAAATAGTTATTAATCATAGTGGAAGAAATCATTTCCCAGTCAAATATCAAAGATGTCTGTACGTGTTTTGTAAATTCATAGTGCTTATATTCAGACACATTCAGAAATTTTGATCATTCTGAGAATTCAGTTAATTTGTGGTCATGTGTATGTATTTCAAATAGGTTTTTCTTGATTGGATTCTCATTGTATGTTTTTTTGTGCAACCATGGCTGTTTCTTACTTCACAGATTCAGACCTCCTTACTAAACAGACACTCGGTCCAGACAATCTCACCCAGCTCCACAGTTTGACACAGTTTGAAAACTTAATGCCACGGTTTACCGCTGTTGTTCCTCCTTGCTGGTCTGAAATCCAACAGGAACAGCAACAGCGTCGACATCCACAGCATCTGCAGCAACAAGGGGAAGCTACTCAACACACACGTACTTGGAAGCTGTCACCAGATTCGGGGTGGGTTCTTATTGCACTATTTACTTCCGAAACCCATGAACTTTGATCCATTAAGTTGATGTGAACTTAAAATCATCAGTGTCGTTAAAATGCACTGAAAATACGCCCATACATATATTATGGTTACTTACACTTCTTTTGGGTTTATTCATGGCTGTTTTTTTGTTGTTGTTGTTTTGTTTGTTTGTTTTTTTTTAATTTTTACCTTGTATTTGCTATTTTTTCCCTTTGATGGGGTTTAGTATGGTAGCCTCTAACTTTGTAAGCATTTGGTCTGATTTATTGAATGTAAATGAAATCTTTTCACTTGCTGTTGTAATTTAAAATGAAAAATGAAATAAACAATTAATAAATTATTAAAATTTGAGGTAAGATAAATTGTTTTTGGTTTGTATCATGGATTTAGCTGAAATTTAAAGAAAAATATTGCGTTCTTGAATGATTCTGTCAGGCAAACATGGGATGAACATTTGATGGAGATTCTTTTGCCCAAACCATGTGCAGTTGGGCATGTCGACATTAAATTTTCTCTACAACCAATGAGATTATGCCAGCCAAATCTAGAGGTGAGTATTTTTAAATTAATTCTACCAGATATGTTGAAGGATGTGCAAAATATTGTGTGGTTTTATTGTGTTGACCAAACTATTGCCTGTACCTTGTGAGGTTTCATTGTGTTGACCAAACTATTGCCTGTACCTTGTGTGGTTTCATTGTGTTGACCAAACTATTGCCTGTACCTTGTGTGGTTTCATTGTGTTGACCAAACTATTGCCTGTACCTTGTGTGGTTTCATTGTGTTGACCAAACTATTGCCTGTACCTTGTGTGGTTTCATTGTGTTGACCAAACTATTGCCTGTACCTTGTGTGGTTTCATTGTGTTGACCAAACTATTGGCTGTACCTTGTGTGGTTTCATTGTGTTGACCAAACTATTGCCTGTACCTTGTGTGGTTTCATTGTGTTGACCAAACTATTGGCTGTACCTTGTGTGGTTTCATTGT
>JBCJKE010013227.1:0-12688 GCA_039654525.1 Melibe bucephala | reverse complement strand
ATACACACACACACACACACACACACATGTATAGTGTGTGTGTGTGTGTGTGTGTTTGTGCATATTTTAATTATATTATCTTTATATTTAGATAAAGTGATGAAGTTGTAGTTTTTATCATAGAGTATCAGAATCAGTGTTATGTTTTGTGCATCATGGAATATTCTGAAACTTGCACATTTGATTTTAATGTTGGAAACAATCAAACTCATTACTAGAGTATTGAAAGTAAGCCTACTCGTTTTATTCTATAAGTTAAGTTTCATGATCTTCAAAGGCCTTGTTTAAGTTGATAAGTATTTGCTATGTTCATTCCCAATTTTTTGCTCAAATTCTTAATTTTCACTTTTATGATACTGCATTTTTGTGTGTTGGGGTAGGCAGCTCTGCTCTCAGAACATGGATTCATACTTTCTGAGGCAAGCACTTGTAATGGGGATGCTGAAATGTTAATCAAATGAAAAATTGTAGATAGTATTTTTTCATCCCTTGTGATGTTCATCACAGTATTCATTGAGAACAGTCTTGACATTTGTCTGTCAAAATGCATACACTAATAGTAATATGCTGTGCAGGAGGGGAAGGGAAGAAGATGGATGGATTAGTTTGTGCAATACTATATTATATTCAGGAAGTTGCACCTTATGTCATGTTATCTTGCTGTGTAATGTCAGAGAATTCTACAACACAAAATCATAACATAAAACCATTACTGAAACTTGCTGAGTGAAAAGTGATCCAATTGGGCCATGCTACTGATTATACTTTGGTATCTTACCTAAAAAAAAAAAAAAAGAAGTAACAAACATGACAGAAATTTTACTAGGGTCCCATCATCTCTGTTATATAAGTGCACTGTATCATATGTTCATAACACAGTAACTTTTCATCCTAATGATTAATTAGTAAAATTGGTGCAGATGGAACGTACAAGGCAGTAGATTCAGCAGATTATTTAAATTAACAAATAATTGTTCACAGGTACCAGACAGAGGAGGAAGAGCCTGGGAGCTTGAACCACCACCACCAGAAATGCCCTCATTTATGAAAAGGGATGCTGGATCTGATAGTAAGTTATCTTTTGTTTTTTTGTTTGTTTGTTCATCTGATCTTTATTCAATGAATGATTAGTTAAAAGAGGCAAGACTACATTTTCAGTGCAAAGTGATTGTTGCATTGCCCTTTCTACATTTCATGCTTGTTTTCCCCTTCATACTAACATTTTGGAAAAAGAAGAATCTAGCAGCACTATTGGAATTGTTCATAATTTTCTGCTGCCTTTTATGTCTGATTGGACAGGATTTGAGCACCTCAGATCGGTTATGTAGCTGAGTTTGGTGATTAATTCACTAATGGGCTAGAATGTATCAAAGAACATATTATAAAGAGGACACAAATCAAAGCACTAGATCACCAGGCTGATGCCCCTTTGTTGGAAGCCTGTACAGTGTTTCGTCTTGATCCCTTTTCATTTCCTTGGTTCCATTTTGGTGCATATCTGACTCAGACCATCCCAGAATCTTTTTTCCCTTACTTTGCTTTTCACTCTGCCCTGGAGCTGATGGTAAAAATAGGGATTCACTTATCATTCATGAAAATAAAGCTATATTTATTATGGTTTTCTTTACACAGGGCAGGGTGTCATCATTTATTTTTCAATCATGAACAAGTGTGAATTAAAAAAGAAAAAAAAACAAACTGCAAAACATACAGGTTTGGCTTACTTTAGATGAAAATATGAAAAAAATATGAATAGGGAAGGCCACTGACCAGCATTTAAAAAATTTTTGCGACACATGTTTGTATGTATAATATGTGTACCCCTTACCAAATTTTAATGTACAGAGATAACAAGTGTTTTGCATTTTGATTTAAGTTTAAGTTCAACATTTACTGAGAAATAAAATACTTGAAATTTCAAATTGGCAGTATTCTTCTTTTCTTTTTATTTATAAATGCTTTCTTTTTATTCTCCCCATAATTTTCCTTTGCAGGAGGCCGTGGAGGCGGTGGCCGTGGTGGAGGGGGAGGTGGTCGTGTACAAGGCGGATGGGGAGACAACCAAAACAGGAATGTTGGTGGAAATTGGAACCAAGGTGGAGGAGGCTTCCAGCAAGGTGGAAGGGGAGGCTTTCAGGGAGGTGGTGGAGGTTATCAAGGAGGTGGTGGCGGAGGTTACCAAGGTGGTGGTGGTGGGGGTTATCAAGGGGGTGGAAGGGGAGGTTATCAAGGAGGTGGTGGTTATCAGGGTGGTGGAGGAGGTGGTTATGGAGGAGGAGGAGGAGGAGGTTATCAAGGTGGAGGGGGTTATCAAGGTGGGGGAGGTTATCAAGGTGGTGGTGGTTATCATGGAGGTGGTGGTGGAGGTTACCAAGGAAGTGGAGGAGGTTATCAAGGAGGAGGCAGAGGTGGTTATCAAGATGGAGGTTACCAAGGTGGAAGAGGTCGTGGTAGAGGGGGAAGGGGTGGGGGAGGCAGGGGTAGATATTAGAGTATTAGTACAGGTTTGCAAATAAAATTTCTCCTATTTCCCACTTATTCTTGATCCTATTATTAATTATATATATTATGCAATGCATCAATATTTAAGTGCGACTTCACTTCCGATGTCCTCTGTATGACTACTGATCCATGTTCTCTTCATGTGAGAGAAAATAATTATGCTTCAAGCATGTGACTTGCATTTTTTTCAGTTTATTGTTAACTGATGTGTTGTCAATAATAAAATGTTTTAGTTTGATCAAATTTGTGGAAAGTGTTTGGATTATTTTTGTGTGAATGAAAAATAGGCCGACGTTCATTCCTCATTCAATGTTCATTGTGAAAGAATATGAGATGATATAATTTATAAAGCGGAATAACCCAAATGTACAATTTAAAATTATAAAGGAATTTTGTATTCCGACTTTTCCTCATTTTTTCTTTTTGGTTTGGTGTGCTCCTATGCTTTTGTTTAGCTTCTGTTGTTTGTTTTTTTTTCCATTTTATATAAATGCAGTGTCTAAAATAGAATATCATTTATATTAGTATTCATTCATATGCACAAAATCACAGTTCATCATGTAATTCTTCCAACCATGAAACATCTTTCTTCTAAATAATTTGCCCATAAAATTGCAAACAGTAATAGTAAGTGACTATCACTATCATTAATCACAAAATAAAGAAAACAGTATGAACTACAATTGCAAGAAAGATCAACCTACCAGTGCCTAGGTATATTATATTATTACTACTAAAATATGAGAAATGGATATGTCACATAGTTATAGACCATATTATGTTCTAAAGTAGCCTAATTATCTATACCAATACCATTTATTTTAATTGAAAAGGTTTTATATTGCCTAAAATACATTTTTTCCTGATCATTTGGGGATGACCTTTTGAGAACAAGTCATTTGTGCATTAACCTTCATTCATTAAGAATATACATCATGCATGTATTTCAATTATTGTTAGATACAGATCTGTTTATCTTAACCATTTCCATGGGTATCATTAGTATCAACCAGTGGTGGGTAAATTAAAAGTCCAAATAAAATGAAAGAAAGAATGTGTGATTAGGCCTAGATCGTGAGCGTGTTTCTGTGTGTGTGGGTCTAAGCCGGTCTGGATCATGTGGGGGGTATATTCTTGGAATTATAATTATACAACCATGCGATTGGATGGAGAAGAGATAGAGTGGGAAGGAGAGGCCAAGGCCTAGCCTTTTCCTATTTGTGTGTTTTGCAATGTTGCAACGCGAGATGGGAGTTTGGGGTGGGAAGGAGAAGTGATCATTGACTATGGAGTGTTGCGTTGAGGGAGAATCTTTGTACAAGACAATTAAATTAATATTAAAATTTAATGGTCTCTGGCAGCGTAGGCGTCGGTGCATGTACTACGTAACCCACCATTTAGACTTGGGACTGATAACTGAAACTGATATGCAGATGGTATTCTGAGGAAATTAGACAGACAAACTAATTGAAATGTGTAGAAATGGACTTACTGACTTAGAGCTGTGCCGCATCACAGCTTTTCAGCTGTTGACTTCCAGTTGTCCAACTTCGGCTGCTTTTGACTATTCTGGCTGTCAATGCTCGCCATCTGCATTTTTTTTTGGGCAAGCGTCGTGATCTTGTCCAAGTCCTTGGCTGATGATAATTGTATGGGGTGACCAATGTCTGAAAGGCCTCTTTTAAGGACGACAGGCAAGGTGGTTTTAGGGTGCCCAATGAATCTAGTTGTTTCTCTGATATAATAGGCTCGAGTTGCTTTGTTCACAGGAATTTCTCAATCTCTTCACAGGATGTAACTATTTTGTTGTGACCGAAGAGTTTCCAGCGAGCTTCTGTGATGTTGATAGAGAGTGGCTTATCTAGGCATTCTTTGTATAAGGCCTTATTTGAAATTTTAGTTTTTTTTAGTTGGATATTTGATGTTTAATAAATACCTTCTTCAGTTGTTTCCAATGGAAGGCATTCAGATTTTCCTCTTGAGTTTTTGTCAGCGCCCAAGTGCCGCAGTTGTATAATAATAATAGAATGGATTTCACAAGGGACTTGTAAAGCTGTATTTTTGTCGTGAATTTTATTCCTTTTTCTTGGTTCCAAATATGATGTAGCTTACTTGTATACTGCCACTAAGGAGAGCTGTTTTATTCTCTCTACATCTTCTTGGTTGCCGATGAGTGATTCCATGTTTTTCGTCTGTTCCAGTCAGTTTCTCTCCTTGATATTGATGTATATTCTTTCTTTTCCACATTGACTTTCAGTTGGTGTTTCAGGAGGATTTCTTGTATATTGTCGATGTTTGCAAACTCGCACCCGATAAAATCTACGTCATCTGCGTAGGCTACTTCGTTCGGGATTTTTCTTTCATATTGGGATTGAGGCGTTGGGAGTGTAGGCTGGACCTCTTGCATGGCATTTTCTAAGTAAACAGTGAAGAGGATTGAGCTTAAACTATCACTCTGTGGCGTTCTGATGTTGCTCGTAAATGGATTTGAGTTTGTGACCCCATTGATTTTCGTTTCAATTTTTGTATTGCTTAGGATTAGGAGGAAGCGAATGATTCTGTATTCATCTTCATTGACTTTTTATTGTTCGATTATGTTAAGGATTTCTTTCCTATTGATCGTATAGAATACGGCTGACATGTCAATTCCCGAAGTTTGACTGTGACATCTTCTGATACTGATAGAGCTTTTGTGGATAGCCACTTATGAGTCCAAACAACGTCGGCTGTGCTTCAATCAGGACGAAATCTGCTTTGACTTTTCTTCAGGTACTCTTCAACGTGGGGTCGTATTCAGTTAAGAGTATATATATTACTGTCCAGATTGCAACTGAAACCTACTTTGGCATCAACAAGCCTTCCTCGAAATGGTTCTCTACACATACCTTCAGGGGTGAACAGTTTTCATTGACTCTTCATCATCATCATCCCCATTGCCATTATCGTTAATCAATGGTGTTACATAGGGCTTCATCTTAGGACCTATTCTCTTTGTTCTACACTACTCCACTCGCCAATATCATTGAAAGACTTGCCAGCGAATATCACTTATTTGACAAGATGAAACTCAGTTTTACACTCCCCTGAACATCAACAAACATCCAAAATCAATCCAGACAATTCTCCGATTAAAAAAAGTACTAGATCTATAATATGTATTTATACTTATTATAAAGTGGAATTCAGTTAACATGAACCTGTTTTACAAAAATATGGCCCTTAACACGAACTGACATGAATCCCCAATTCCTTTATTCAACTAATGCAGTATACTATAACACAAACTTAAATTTGATCAGAACTACATCTTGTTTTCAATTTACATGGAATCGAAACTGGCGCTTCACGTCATCTTTTTTCTGAGTTTTCCCACCTTTTCTTGCACAGACCTTCAGGCCGCTGTGAGCCATGCGACGCGCACATGTTAAAAATTAAAAAGCCGTCTCAGCACAAAAAGGGAGAGGGGATGTTGAAGCGCATCACACACCATGCCATGACTTGCCATACGCAGGCACGACCATCTACTGAAAGGTATTGTGTTCCATCACGTGTCACTGAGTGTGTGGTGATGCCCTCTACTGTAACGGACCTTACAAGAAATTTTTATATCAGTTCTGATTAGTACACCTGCTTTTGTTCTGGGTCATTGACACTGAGTGAGTGTGAAGGCTGGCCAGACAGGCCTGTCTGCTAAGGTCCTCATCATTTGAGTTTGAGCATATATTATATGATCGACACATCTGCAAACACCATTTAAAGCTAAAGCTTTAAATATTTTTTGAATCCTTGTGAGGATAATTTGCTGATGTTTCTCCCTCCAAAATCATAAATTTCATTACAGCCCTTTTTTAGATGGATTTCAAGGAAGCCATTTAAAAATGACTTCACCAAACTAAATAAAATCCAAATTTCATAAAAAGCATTTCGGTGCTGTGAGTATGGTTGGAATTATGGGCCTTCCAAATTTCATAAAATCTGATGCAAAAATATGGCTGTTACTGTTACTGTTGTTATTGAAAGTGTTATGGGCTGTTGTTGTTATACTTATTAAAAATGTTATGGCCACACTTAGATTATTTTTTGATGTCCCTCATACTCATAATATATGCGATATTTTCTGTATGAATTAAACCTAGTTAGCACAGTAGCTGTAGATTGTGTTCCTGTTATTGGTGCCATGTAGACATGCAGGAACTTGTTGGTGCAAGAGACTGCAAAAAAGGTGTACAATTTTTTTCTTCTCATTTCAAAATAGATCCCTTGTCCTTTGGTTGAAATGAATCTTGGTAAATACTAAAAAAAAGACAAAGATAAACCAATTTGCAAGGTTCTGGGGAGTTTTATCTTCAACAAATTCCATTGTGTACACTACAGTTCATACAAGAAGGCCTGCTGTTTTTGGTGCATGGAATGTAAGTTGGAAAGATAGAGAGATTGCATGTTTGATACTAAATGACATGACATGGCACTCTAACTCTAATTACAGACTCATCTCTTTTAACTTAGTAGTGCAGACATTTAATCATGATGAATGCTCCCTTGGGGTTGTTCCAACATCTGATTTGCTGGAATTAATGTGAAAGTTTTATATTTGAAGGCTTTCTTGTAACGGGATTGGTATACTTTAATTTAATTTTCGTTTAACATGCAGAACAAATGTCTGAGTCTGACTGTGAGTGTGAAATTCTGAAACTTAAAAAAAAAATTGTTTTAAAATATGACCATCAGTGTTAGTGGCATGCGAATTTCAAAGATCTTCAGTGTTCCAATATTTTCCTTTATCAGAAAATTAAAATTGTCAAACAACTCTCTTTTCTCAGCAATCCTTTAAATGAAAAATAAAACTAAGTATTTTATGATTCTGAAGTAAAATGAAGACAATGTTTGATGACGTTTTTATTTTTATCCATACCATATTGTATCATTACCATATTAAAAAAAACAAGAACTTTGACCAATACCCTCCCCTAAAGAAATAAACACACATAAAAACAAACATACCCCTAAAAATAAACTAAAAAAAATCAAGGCAAAAAACTAAGCAACAAGACAAACAACAAAAACAATGTATTCAGATTTTCAAAAAGTCAACTTGAAAAAAAAAAAAAAAAAAAAATCCTATAAAACCTTATGCCTACAAATTAAGCCCATCATGGACTTTGAACATTCTAATTTTCTTTAAAGAAATAAAAAAAAAAAAAAGAAAAAAGAAAAGAAAAGAAAAGAAAAAGAAAGAATGCAAATGTAAGACATTATTACTGCACTTGAACCCCCCCTCCCCCCACCTCAACAGAAACAAAGCTAACAATCAAAGACAAAGTATTAACAACCCCACCAAAAACAGCAATACGAACCATATGACAAAGCAATTTAATGGATTCAAAATAGCAATACAAAAAGAAATACATGGCATGGTTTTATGTACATGCTGCAGCTCCTGTTGAACAGCACTTAATTCTTCATTTAGTTTACTGTACATCACACAAAGCACACAATGAAAATACATTGAAACATCATACATCATTTTGCTAATCTTCATTTGGGACAAAGTGAGGGGGAAAAAAAGCCATACTTCTCAATAAAATTTTCAGAACTGATGAAAATGCACAACAGAAAACTTGTCGCCATAAACTGATTATAATTATAATCTTTGAAAGATCTGAAAATAGAAATCAACAGTTCTTTCTGAGTTTTTAGTTTTCTTTATACTTTTGTATTTCTTTTGGCATCAGTAAAAATGTTGATCATGCACTTACTTGAAATTTGTTTTGTTTGAAATGGGCATTGGATCTATCATGTAGTGTAAGGTTAACAACACGCAAAATAATTTGGCATTTCTGCCTACTGAAATATCTCATAATGACTATGACTTATGACTCATTATGACAATGACACTGTTTGAGGCGTCACTTTCCTCACCCTCCATCTAATGCTCTTGTACTTAAAACTTTTCAGCGTTTTAAATTTCTCATCCAGGAATGACTGAGACTGAGCAAGAGAAGAAAAAAATAGTTGTCCCCATCCTAGCAGTTAAGAAAAGCTTCTCACTGACATTGATAGAGAAGTTTCACCAATTACCTAATGTACTCATATTTTCCTCAAACTAAACCTGTTATTTTGATCAGGTTCATTTGTGCATTTTTGACATTAAACATCATCCCAAAGGATAACAGTAACAGAGTTAAGTAAGTTCCTTCAGATCTGACAGTAAGAAAATGCTTTTAAATCCAAAATGTAACTCAAAAAAGTACACTCATTATATTACATCGCAAATTCAAGCATGGTAAAGGCAGCAAGCAAGTTTTAGCTTCATTTTAACTATACTTTTATGCAGAGCACAGTTTCACTTTTCAGTAATGAGTCACATCTTCATTATATGGTGACACTGAAAACTGCATGACAAAGGATTTATCAGAAAACATTTATTTTTAGATCAATGTTGTACTTAAGCTGGTAGGCCTACAAACTGACAACTAGCTGTTTGTTAGAGAACCTAGAAACACAAGTCTAACATAAAGGTTATCTAAAACTAAAATAAAGACATTATAATACTTTTCCAACTATTTCTTCATATTGACCTACTACAGTCTCAGATCCTGACAAGATAATTGAAATTGAAATGCTTACATCCAATCTAGGCTGCAAAACCCCCCCCAAAAACAACCAAACCCAAAACAAAACAAAAGACAAGAACTGTCTTGATCTAATGATCGAGGCAAAGACTGGTATTAGTGTTATTTGTTACACAAGTGCAGTAGTTCTTGGATATAACAAGATTGAATGAAAATTTGTGTTATAACCACCTTTGTTGACTCCAATGTCAAAGAAAAATGAAAGAAAAACTAGTAATAGTACAGTGATTGGAAAAGAGGACTTGACTAAAATAACTTGGGACTGACTTGTCCAAAAATAGAAGAGGGAATGTACGACAGACAATCATTACCATTGCCAGTTATGAGATAGTCGCATATAGAATATGGGTAAGTGATGCAGGTAATTCTGGCTAGATTCAAGCTCATAAAAACAGACATCCATATCCACTAAAAATGTACGCTGTCATTTTATTTCACCCCTGGTTCTTACACCAAATGAGCCATGAGCCTGAACATTTCTTTGTTTTACAATATTTATTTTCAATATCATTGTCAGCTGCAACTATAAAATCATAATCATTCAAATATACGTCTTTGGTCCACAGGCACTTATATTATATTGTATTAGATCAAGATGGGAGGAAACAAAACTTAAAAAATAAAATTTATTCTACTAGTTTTTGTTAACCACATAAGCATGAAGCAAAATCAAGAAACTGAGAACATATATGCCTGAGTCTTTATTCATTGACTCGGTATGGCGGGCATCAGATATCTCCATATATTTGGTGGAACAAGTCATATCATGTTGAGATAAAAAAGGAAAGTCCATATTCAAAAACTGTATGCTTGGCATGTATAAATCAAGAAATTGGAAAGACTGCAATGCTTCATCTGAACTCAATTGAAAGTGTAAGTCCAGTAAGGTGATTTCAAGAAAGCTGTGGCTTGATGACTCTGAAGTTCATCAGCATTGATTTTACTTAGTTGATTTGAATATGCCGATTTCATTTAATATATTTAGTACCTTGCAATTTCTTTAAAAAAAGTTGTCTCCCTCTGCACGTGGTTAGATGAGGTGGGTCCTTCACAAAATGTCACCTTTAATGATCAAAGAAGGATCTTCTGCATCAGTTTCTTTCCTAGACACTCGCTGTACAGTTTAGTTTAGGACCTCTGTTTTCTTGTTACACAGCATCAACAATAAGAAACTCATGAAAAAGCTTTGATAAATATATGTCTACAAATGTTTCCTTGAAACAGAAAGCAAGGCTCCAAAATGAAATATAAAAAGTCCAATAAAGTGGGAGAACACTTAATTTGCTATCAAATTCCTTATTACTAATATTACTCAGAGTGCAGTTCTGGATGGATAACAATAAAACAATATTTTTGACTAGTGTGCTGCTCTCAATGGATAAAGAGTTGATTAAGACTAGTTGAAGACATTGGCTGTTATTATAGGCAGTAGGAAGGGAAAGTGGCTTTGAGCCAGATATGAAGTAAGCAAAACTATTAATTAAAAAAAAACTAAACAAAAAACAAAGACAAAAGAAAACCAAAACCAATTTATGTTACCAAAAGGGTGGCTCATGAGAAGTGATATTAAGAAAGTTTTTAAAAATCTCTGTCTGTGAGCAATATCGACCAGTCAGATTGAACAAAAGTTGCAGAAGATCACCAAACATGTCAGAACAACATTAGGAAAGTGGTTCTTGATTTCGTGGACAATTGCAGGGACCTCATTAACCAAAAATGCAAGCGAAGGAAAGATAGGTTGAAAGAGACTCCCTCTCCTCCTGACCAATCTTTTATTTGCGAAATCTGCAACAGGAACTGTAGATCAAGCATCGGCCTTGTCAGCCAAGCGCGATCCTGCAGCAGATGTGGACACTCATCATAACCTTCATAGGCGAAGTCAAAGCCAACCAACAAGTGAGTGTATATAGAGTGCACACATATAGATGAACGGGAATGTGAGACTTATTTAACCACTATCATTAAGCTACATGCTGAGGTAAAGTAAGCGATCAAGTAGTTCTTTTTGTTAAATATCAATAATATCACAAGGTGAATTTACAAGCGTGCTTTAGATAATTTACATAACCACCCTTGTTTAAAAACAAAATTCAAAACTAAAAAAAAAAAAACGATTTAACCAATAAAACCTATGAATTTCATTTGGAAACAGCAGCATCCTAAGTAGACATACTCTTTTAGTTTTAGTACAGAAAAGAATACACAAAATTATTTATTCTGATGATGTATTTTTAAAGTTACATTTATACATTGCAATATATTTACAATTTCCAAAAAATATTGTCATACATAAAAACAAAACAAACAAGCACATCACTGATACTTTCCTTTTTGTTTTGTTCTTTTCCCTTTTTTTTGTCTTGTTTTTATTTATTAGCAGTTTTATTAGGTAGCTGAATTTGAGACGATCCAAAGAAATATTCAAATTATATGTACACTTGTTCATTAACAAGGTTGTCCATAAATGGCTGGACTATAGCACTTGTTGCAAAGTTAAAGACCAATCCAAAGGTAAGAGAAATCGGTAGAGCTGGTAGTGCTTTCCGGAAAATGGCAAGAAGAAGAAGGGTGCAACACAAGCCCTGTATACAAAAAAAAAAAAAAAGAAAAAGAAAGAAAAAAAGAAGAAAAGGATCTTGAAATTCAGTGGGAAATGTTCAAAATTTTATTTACTTGTTTCTTTCAATGTCTTGTAAGAAAACAAATCCAAAGTAGAATTTTCAGCTTCAGTTAATGTCCCCCTTATTATCTTCCCTGCACACAGAACCCTGGTAGCAATGCTTATATTTGTTGTTTAATTTGAAAAACCTAAGACCCCATGTTAATCTAACCACAAAGCATACAGAACCTTTTTTAAGCAAGCAATGCATTAGACTTCCTATTGTCATAATGATGATGATAATAATAATAATAATAATAATAATAATATAACAACAACAATAATAATAATAATTAATAATGATAATAATAATAACAATAATAAATATGTCATGTTATGTTTGGACTTTGATGAAAGGAGACTTTTAGAGAAGTAAAATTGCATCAACATGCTCTTCACTTTGTGGCACACATTATATATGTGTGTGTATACTCTAATAATTATGAAAATATGGAATCCTCAATGATAAACTGTAATAGAAAATACATTCTACTCTAAATCCCTACAAAGGATTTTGTTTTAGCAAAGATGATTTTTTCCATTTGAATCAAGTGCTTCTGAATGAAAAGATAAATATCTGTAAACTTTACTAGGGCTTCAAAAGATCAAAGTTATTAATTTTGTCGGCTATATTGGAATTAACTTAAATTTGATGAGTAATAATTGGATGAAAAAAATTATTTCATGTATCGTTCCATAAATACACTATATTATATTTTCTTGAGGTTTATATTAAAAATAGAAACAAATATTGCCATTTGAAATGTGTAAGTCTTTCACACCTCTGCAGTTCCTCAGAAGAACTTGAACAGTTAAAAGGTTTAAGGTGTAAAAAGTTAAAAAACAAAACAAAAACACATCAGCAAACAAACCTAAGAAAAGCTTACAACCCCCC
>JBCJKE010013117.1:0-12689 GCA_039654525.1 Melibe bucephala | reverse complement strand
GGGGGGTTGGGGAGGAGGAAGGGTGGGTCTACTAGGGATCTCCAAGTCGTATAACTTATAATACATGTATTAACTATAATTTATAATGACTCTATTCCCTTTCGCATCAGCAGGTGTGCTCCCACTCCTAATGAGCTGCATAAGTTTTCGAAATTTTCTCACGCTTTTCCATGTCTTAATGTCTGTAAATGCATGTGTACTTTAAATTTAACCTGACTGAATTCTTGACTACTGTACAGTGTTAGTGTTATGGCCATTGTTGCAATGTACTGATCAACACTGAAATATTGCGTTACGGTTTGAAAATGGGTTTTGTAAAACTCAGCGCGCACCGACTTCAACAATTGTCTTTTTCTATATTTCACATCTACAGCGTCCAGACATACTGAATCAGAGGACATTTCTAATCATTTAAATATTAAAAACAAAATTTACCCCATAATCGACAATGTCTGCACATCAACAAGATTGCAGCTGAAGACCTTGATCGTTGCATGGACCTGCAGTTTGTAGTCCTCATTTTCCATGGCAATTCCAACATCATTTCACTGTCATTAATGCTGTGCAACTTCACATCCAGAGAGAGCTTGTGACTCTGTTCTTCCAAACACACCTGGACTTAATACTAACAATACTAAAATATTCACTTACAGTACTGGTAATGTAATAAATTTTCATACAAATGTATCTTATCTGCATAATTGAAATGAATATCCGGATCAGCAGCCATTCATGATCATGGCTTTGCAGTGGCCGCGCAGTCTCCAGACTTCTCACACTCACACTCATAAATATTTGTGGGATGAGCTTCTTGTCGAGTCACCAGTCATGTGATGCCCGGATTCAGGAGTGGAATCGTCTGCCAAAAAACTTCAACTTCATCGCAAGACTTACGTGGTCGACCACGAGGTTACAAATTCAAGCGAAAGAAGGCTACATTCCTTACTGAAATTCTTTACATTGTGATAATTATAATGACATTTTTTTTTCTTCCACCATGCTATTTAATGTTTAAATTTCAAACGCAACTTGTAGATTCTAATCATTGTACCCATGAATGGCAGCACATATTGCATTGCAAAATAAAAGGATTCACATTCGCATCAACCCAAAAGGAATCTACTATGTATTACTATATATATTAGCATTAGTGTTATCTATTGGCATTGCACTTGTTTTGTGGGAATTAAGATTTACATTTACAGGTATGATACAGACCAATTTGCCTTAGACCTAGTTCTAGTTTTACTTAGTGTTTTTGTTTCTGTTTCTTTTCTCGACGTCCTTTTGATACGATTGAATGTCAATAAATTTCTGCAAAATCGGAAAAATGATTTAAATATATCTCACTTCCTTCAAAAATACCTACACTACACATGTATGTAACAACTGACTTATCAATTATCATCATTTCATTGTTACCCCACATTGTGGTAAGGGACTGCCTATGTTCATATCAATATTGAAATTTACTCAGTTGACTCGGTGCGGTGTGTATGCCGTGTGTGTTCAAATTGTGAGCTACGTGTGTGAGTTGATTGTGTACTGAAGACGGATATTTACTCAACTCACATATGATCATGCATCTTCTAGAATATGTGAAAGGGTGAGAATATTCTAAAGATAGTGTCCGATTATTTAAGATGGTGTGGAAGAGGGGTGAAAGAGGGAGAATATTCTCGAGGTGGTGTTCTAACTACATGTATATATATTATATATTATATATAAAATATAAATATAAGATGATGTGGAGAGTCAGAGGCAAGACTGACATGGGATCAATAGAAAGACCTTTTAAATTTTAAATACTGTAAATCATTTATATGCTTCTCGATCTTGCTCAAACACTGTCTGATACACCAACTTGCATTGGATTAGGCCAATACATGTGAGACAACAGAGATTCATTCAGAAGAACACAGTAATCAAGGGTGCATTAAGTGCATAATGCATTAAGAACAGCAAGCAAAGTGGTAGTTCTCATTACCCATCTATTGCCATTTCTTCTATGCATATCACCTGTCCATTTTCATTTCTATTTGTTGATAATCCAAGTTTCTAAGTCCCAATGATGTCTCAGAGTTTTGTTTTGTCTAATAAGACAGATGTTTTTACTTTACACAAATAATTGAAATATTAATTATTTATTATAGACTACATAGAGAATTCATAATTGATATAATTATAATGTATACACAGTCAAATCTCATGAGCCTACCACCATTCTCATTTGCCGTTATGCAGTGTAGATCAGACAATGTAGTACATTTACTACAGAGAGCTGTTTTTCCGATTTCATTATAATGCCAATGTTTCTTTGATCCTGGTGGTTGCAGTATGGCTTTGATTGTATGTATATATTACATGTGGAATTGGGAACGAAATGTTAATAGGAAAGATGAGAAACAGGTCACTACAGCAGATTTAAACAAGATCTTGGATGGATATAAAATTAATACAAACACAAATCAAGACTCAAAACAATATTTTACATTCAATTTTTAGATCTGACAAAAACCATGACAAGAATATTTGTTTCTTACTTTTGTCTATTTTAATTGTGACAGTTCATGACCCTTTTTTTATCCAAAGGCCAAAATTTAAAAAATTAGAGAATCTTCCACTTCGAGGCAAAATCAATATCTATCAAACATAGGTACATGTACTCAAATCAGCCTCACTTAACATCTTTCTCAGAAGTACTGTAACTTGTAATATAGGGGTGTCTCTAAATTATTAGCTGATAAAGAAGTGAAATAATTCAAAAACTGTTTAATCTAGAAACACCAAATAAACTACACTGTAAATTACTGTAATAAATGTATGACACTGAGTTTCTTAGTGTAACCTTTGTTTTATTGTTTTTATTGCAGTTATTTGTTTTGTTTTGTTTTTTGTTGGGTTTTTTTGTGTTTTTTTTGTTTGTTTGTTTGTTTTGTTTTTTGTTCTATATCAATTCTTTCTCGGATAATAATTTAGGGACACCCTAAATGTTTTATCACATAAAGATGGATGACTGCTTCTTCTTTAAGGGTAAAATCAATTGCTGTGGTGATTATGACTATACTTTCTATTTAAAAAAATACAACATTGTAATTTCACTGGGTAATGATGTCACTAATAATGATACACATTCTGCACTCAATGAAATGATTATCTTCGAATTTGTACTCAGCTATAAAAAATACCCCCAGCCCCTTCCAACCAAACAAAAAGCAATCTCAAACATGGTTTCGCTATGGTCCCATTGCTTCAAATACAATGTGCCACCTTGCGATGATAGTACATTGACTGGTTGGTTGGACATAGGCCTAGATAACATGCAAAGGTAGACTGCATATGCATATAAGACATAATTCTAAGTTCAAGGAGGGATGAATTATTTACTAAAATTCAAGAACAAATATTAACTGTATGAACTGCCCACTATTTGCAGATCTACCATTTTAAATATCTATAATAACATAATCATAGAAGTTTTATGTGACATAAACTTGCTTACAAAAAACTATTACAAGATATTGTCATTAAAACACAACACCCGTATTTTCACAAACAATGCTATCCTTCAGTAGCATCAGAACACAAACAAAACAAAATGAAAAACAAAACATTTTATTCGTCCAGTCACATTGCAATGATGATTGAAAAGCATGTAGTAATTATCACATCATTTCCATACGTAAAACTAGAACCATTGGTCACCAACACAGGATGCACGGGAGATAATGAATGAAGAAGCTTAGCTAATTAGCTGACTGCTTTCAACTCGACTTCAAAGACTAAAGATGAGTTGGGAGGAATCGGGCCTTGTCTTACATTTCCATACCTAAAACAGATGAGAGGAAAAAAAACACACACAAAATAAAATAAAATGCATATAATCAAGAACTATAAAGTGATGGTGATCCAAGTACAGCCAATTAGAAATACATGCATACAACTGCAAAATACAGGCATTTAGGCCTACTAAAAAAAAAAAAAAAAAAAAAGAAGAAGAAAAAGAAGAAAAACTTGCCTTCCATCAAATGGGTCCCAAAAATACTTGTCATTACATTATTTGTTGCTAAAGGTAACAATACTGACATATTATGATTAAAAAGCCTAAACTCAAGCCCATAAAGCCTATGATCAACAGTCTGAAATAGATGACAGCAGAAATTACTCACAAGAAACATAAGGCACACTGCCAAGACAAATTAAAGTCAAATGAAAGATTGACATCAATATCTCTCTTAAACAGGAATAAAACATGAATTAAGATCAAAGCCTACATTTATATATCTACAATGTTTTTTAATTACTTACGCTTGATTTGCAGGCACTGTAATTTTCCTTTTGCCACCGACTTTCATACCTAGTAATAAAGAGTAAAATACATTATGTAAAGAGTTAATGAATATTGTTAGAACAATCACATCTGGAAACTAAACCCAAAGATTAAGGAATGAAAACAAATGTCGCAGTTTTGATTCACAAAAAATTCCTATAGCAGTAGAACCTCACTACAAACCACAGTCCTTTGAACACCATCTCCCAACAACTCACAATAAAAGGACAGATTGGTTTTACATATGTATTTAGATTGATATTGCAATGAACCAGTTTCACAGGCTAGAAAATTTCCAGTTAAATTTCAATTAATATATTATATTCCTACATATCTCAGCAATGCAATTGCATAGAGTTCATCCACTGACAAAGATGCTAGGAATTGCTCATTCATCCATGGACAATGATTTAATCTTCCATCTGCCTGATTCTTCCACTCAGCCTATTTGCTGTTATACAAGGCATGTTGAGGAGGATTTTCAATTATAAACTACCAGACTTTTTTTGTAATTATGAAGAGAAGGTAAAAAAAATGAATAAGAATTACTTCACCATATCAGAAGTCTCATCACACAGCATTTTATATTCCTTGAGACCTTGTTATAAATTGATTCCTTGGTAATCATATTACTCAAAGATAATGTAAGCCTCAAACATGTAACAGTAAATTAATACTTTAAAGAAAGCCTGACAGCCACATTAATAACAGGCTGCCACACATTTGTTTGCCAAATAAGAAGTACTGGGCATTATTACAGATAGGTGTGGTATCATTTTTTACAGAAAATAGGAAATATAAAAATTAAACCAAGCAAACAAAGAAAATAATATGCTTATTATTTCGGTAGCAATTGCTCTGAGCCGTTCATTTCATCAGCAGTAACAGACCTATTCTTTCTGCTCCTTGGCGACACGCCCCTAAATTTTCTATAACTTTACCTCCGTTTCTTTTTTTTTCCTTTTTTTTTTTTTAAGGCTTTTCACTAATGCTATACTATTCCTCGTCTTTAAGACTGAAAAATAATTCCCTTTCTTAAGTTTATTCGAGATCTGCTACATTTCCTATTTTAATATAAGCTACAAATACACATGATATTTCAAGAACCTTTGACACTTCCATAAAAGTATCTACAAAACAATGAAATTCAGGTTAAAATTTATGCATTTGGATTTTCCAATAACGAAAAATATTAAACCTAAAATTACATATAAAAATAATAGTATTAATACGGATAAAAATAAAAATAATAATCTGTACAGATCTAGATCAAGATTTATCGCTACTTCAGTTTGAGTGCTGAAGTAGATCAGACTTTGGCCTTAGCATTAATTGAATCTAGATTTAATACAGAAATAAATTTATTTAGCCTTATACATTTCACTGTTTGACATTAGGCCTTGTACTTACAAGGTGCAGGCAGAAGTTTTTTCATTTCTTTGACATGGGCTGGATTTAAATGACTTCAATTTGAAGACCTTCTCTCTACAACCAAGATCACAGACTATTTGATTCTTTGAAGTGTTATCGCATTGGTAGTTGCAAAAAAGAAAGAGAGAACTACCAAAGAGAAATGTAGCACTATAGACAGAAAATGTTTCTCCCAAAAATTCTTCCCTAAAACACAGAGAGACTACACCCTGAATTATTGTAAAAATTAGAGCATCATTGGTTCAGTGATTTGAGTGCTGAGTCTGAGAGGACAATTCAATGCTATTAATAATAATAATAATAATAATAATAATAAAATAATAATAATAACAACAACATTATTAATAATAACAATAATAATCACAAATTATTATAATACAAAGGATTCTACCATTCAGTCCATTGTCCCAACCCTTGATGACTTCTCCCTGGCTGAGTCTAAATCTAAAAGGTTTTCCATCAGTACATGAATCAAAACGCTTGTTGTTCTTGGCTAGTGTTCCAACGTAATAGACAGACACCTGTCGTTAAAGATAAGATAATATAAAACTTGATTATCTGTTGACACAGTAAATGCTATAAGGTGCTAGGCAAATGAACACTACAACACATGCATGCATACAAAAATGGAACTGTAATGCAGTAGAATCCTGTTATAACGAGAAAGACGGGACTGGCGCGAAAAAGCTGTTATAGTAGGATTCTCGTTATAAGGCATCCAGTGATAAATTCAAGGGAAATAATAAAGTAGGCCTAATCTATGAGTTTGGTGTTCGTTTATTTCTTTTTGTTATCACCAGTTGATTCGGAGGCCATCATAATATCAGTTATAATAATCAGTTTTATTTTGGGACTTTTTTTCTCTGGTGCTAGCGATATTGATTGTTTGGCGTTGGCGATCAAAAAAAAGAAAGATTAGTCTCGGCCTGGGCTAGAACTAGACCTAGGCTAACTCACCCGCTGTGTTGTTCCCCCGCATCCACACCATGGCCTTGGCCCATACCCTGCGGTCCATGTGCTTGCCCTTGCGTAAACAGTCACAGCAATGTGACCTCTCCACTCCCCCCCCCCTCCCCACCGCATCGGAGAAAGAGTGAGAGGCACAGTTGGCACACGATGCGTGCCACTTGCCTGCTTTTTTTTTCAGTCACTGTTGACACACATGGGCTCTCCCTTTCTATACTTTCTTTGTTTCGCTGGACCTAGATCACCAAGGTTCTCGGCGACATCTTATTTTATTGGCCTATTACAATGTACTGTATTATTACAATGTGTTGTGCTCAGCCGCAGCAATATTCCGCTATAACCGACTCGCGTGTCTGTCTGACTGCGCTATAGCAGTATTTTATTTACAAAGATAAAGAAGGGAAAAAAACAGGGTTCTAGAATAGTGCCCTTATAACCAGCTTCTCGCTATTTCAGGACTCGTTATAAGTGGACTCTACTGTATCCACCTACAGATATAATACATAAAGTATATGTATACATTTAATGCACAGACATAGAGCTATTATTTTTCACAATGTTAACCTAAATTTTAATTTCCAATGCCTATGGCTTACTTTGGATTCTAATAAAAATAGTAACAAAGCTATTTTTGAATGTTTGATTTTCTTTTATGAAAGACATCAAATTACACCATCATAATGAAAGAGGAGGCAAATGCTTGATTCTTCTTTCATCCTGTCCATACCATTTTCCCTGGCTTTGCCTCTGGCCCATGACCCACTTTCATATCCTCCACCACAGTACCCCCGGAAACCACTTTCTTCTTGGGTGTGACCTCGACCTTGGGTGTGGATTCTGATTTCGGAGTTGAACCTGGTGTGCTGCTGGTGCTCTCATTCTAAAAGGGAAATGAGTTATCAAATGCATTATTATTCTTTAATGAATGATAATTGGTGCCATTTACAAACTCTTACAAAAAAAAACAAAACAAAACAAAAAGTTTCAAATAAAGGAATAGATAAGACCAGATTATGAAAACAATCTAGTATAATGTAAAAACTGAAACAAAATATTTAGTCAAGCCTACAGACTTTGATGGATCACCATTCATGGTGAAGTTTTATTTTACTCTCACCTCTTTAGCCTATAAAAGGGCAGTTGAAAATCAAATTTCATTCTCACTATTTTCAATTGAACAATCAAATTTACATACTTAAGTATTTGAACTGTTAACATTGCAGGATGGATTAGAAATTTTAATGTAGTGTTTGTCATGCAGAGCTTTCCAGTCCAGTGAGTAGGATGGGCTTATGATGAACATTGCCATGGTCATCACTATATTATATTTTATTGTACTAAATATGTCCAAAACAAGCAATATTTCACAAGGATCATATATTGCTATAATTCATATATTAACTTTCTGCATTACAGTATGTTTACATTATTAAGAGGCAGGATTTACTGTACATTATATAATTAATTAAAATCTAATTCTTAGATTCGCATCTGCTTTAGAGGTGATTTAGGCATTGAATAACAATATTTATGCAAAATTTATGAGTGTTAATCATATAAATTGTCATGATGGAGTTTAATGTGTTCTTATCATCCATATCTATTCCCAGTACATGGAAAACATCTCATAATATTCCTATCCCGAAGAAAGAAAAATCATTTACTAAGAATGATTTACAGCCTATTGCTCTGACTTTAAATGTTATGAAATGTCTTGAAAAACTTGTTCTCATGGGAATTATTCCATAAATTAGAAGAGCCCCATTACCATACCAATTTGCATATCAAGCTAAACATAGTGCAGAGAATGCTCTCATTACATTTCCTAATAATATTTACAGACATCTAGATCAACCTAACTTATACAGTTGATACTTTATTGATTTCTCTTCCACCTTTAACGCCATCCAACCCAACATACTCATCAAAAAGTTGTTGGATAAACAAATGAACATCTATGCAATAGCATAGTTGCTTAAATTTTAACAAATACACTACAATATCTATATTTGAATGGTATGTAATCAAGCTATAAAATCATTAATACAGCTGATCCCTAGGTTTGTGTCATGTCCCATGTTCTTTTAACCATATATACTGATGATTATTGTAGCTTCTGAGAAAATGGTGTAGAGAATGATAATGATACAAGTGGCAATAAACTTTTCAAAAAAATGATTTCAGGAAAAACAAAGAGCCCCAGGACCCACCTTCCATCAAAGTAGAAATTATGGAAAGAGTCAACAATTAAAAATACCTCTTTTTCATTGACAACAAACTAAAATGGACAATAGGCAGAACATGGAAAATTATATCTTATCCAGAGCTAAAGAGGGAACATATTTTATTAAATGTAATAAATTAAAAAAAGATATAACTTTAATAACTCTTTTTTTACAGGTCTACTATAGAAAGCTTGCTGATATTTAGTCTCTCAGCCTGAGATTGAAATTGTCTAATTAGGGACAAAAGCACAATTGACAGGACATTCTGAAAAGTTAGCGAACCTATGAGCCAAGAATCTAAGGGCTAGTCCACTACTCTGCATGGCCTATAGCTTGGAGAAGTTAATCATTGATACATTTTAAAACTAATACTTGAGTCCTACCATAGATTCATCCTTCTTCTTCTTCTTGTTTTTCTTCTTCTTTTTCTTTGAGCTTTCACCATTTTCTGGAGTGTTTGGCTTGGGAGAGGAAAAGGAATAATTGTTTTCAATATCATTTCAAATAATAAGAAAGGAATGAAATAAAAAGAGTGAAGGAGGATGTAAAACCTTGGCCAATGAAATTTAAAAAGATTATGATTTACATCATTAAAGAGCTCTACAATGAGCTTTTTTATGAAAGATAAGTCAAAAGTATTGACTTTTAACCAGCGCTGTGGAATATCATAATGCAATACGGTATTCCTCAAAAGATTGTGAATATCGTCAAAATGTTATACCGCAACTTATGCACAAAAGTCATATGCAGACAAGAGCTTTCAAATACATTCAAGATTGATACAGGCGGAAGGCAGGGATGTATTCTGTCACCATTTCTGTTCTTATTAGCCATTGACTGGGTAATGAAAGAGTCAGGAGAGAAGGAAAAGAGGGGCATCGGGTTGACATTTAATGACACCCTTGAAGACTTCACAAACCTGAGAACTAAAATCTCCCAAAATGGAAACACTCAAACAGAAATAAATTAAAGGTTAACAAAGGCCAGAAGGGCTTTTGGTATTATCAACTCAACCAGGAAATCAAACAAAATCTCTACAAAAGCAATACTAAAAATGTTTAAAAGCCATGTCATGGCAGTTCTGAATGGTGCTGAATCATGGAAAGCTACAGCAGGTATCTGTCAAAAGCTTGACGTTTTTCAAAACAAATGTCTAACAAAAATTGAAAAATATTTTGGCTAAACAAGATATCAAACAAGGACCTACTCAAAAAGGCATGCATAGGGCCACTAGCCACAGCAATATAGAAACGAAGATGGAAATGGTTAGGACATATTTGCAGAATGGAACCCTAACTGCTCTCAAAGACTGCATTAAGATTGGACACCCCAAGGACAAAGGAAGAAAGGCTGTCCGATGGAAACTTGGAGGAGAATAGTAGAAAGAGAAATAAAACAAGGGTGGACATGGGGAGAGGTTGGAAAGGAAGCAGAAGATAAGGATCATTGGCGTTCCCATGTATCAGCCATAAGTGTCACTGTACACAACAGAGGATAAGTAATTGACTTTTATAAATTCATAATAAGTGACACTAAAATTTAATCTATCAGCTAGATAACAAAAAAAGGGGTGTGATAAATATGCAGATCAGGGGCAATGATATCAAAATTAAATGGATAACAAATTGTCATTACATGTACTTATATGGTAACAGAACAATGGCAACACTGATGTGAGCAAAAGATACATGACAGAAAAATGTTCTTAATTACTTGCAACGCATAAAAATAGAGTTTACTCTAAATGGTTCTCATCAACAAATTGCCAAACAAATAAATAAAGAGTGAATGTTTGACGTTTTAAGAAATAACCACAGTTCAAAAAAAGCATGGATTCTCTATTTCAAACAATGGTTTGCAGCTTTCAAACAAAATTTCAAAATAATCATATACACATGAGTATACCTGAATGGACATATAAGGGGAGAATATTTTCAGACCTACCGTGGTGGTTGGTGTCTGCTGTTGCTGTTGGTTCTTTTTATCTGTTGAAACAGGAGTTTGTGTAATTTGTTTCTTCTTGTCAGTATTTGGTGTTTCCACCTTTCCAGGCTGGTTCTTCTTTTCCTTGCCAGTACTCGGCGTTTGCATTTTTCCTGCCTGGTTCTTTTCCTTGCCGGGAGTTCCAACTGAGGAAACTGCTGCTGACTTGGCTGGAGTTTTGTTTTTGGGGGTCTGTTTCTGAGCTGGAGACTTAGTCATTGATGGAGCTTCTTCACTATCTTCATCTTCATCTTATGAATCATGCAAATAACAAACAAAAAAAAGTATTGGTTAGTGATGAAGTCAATTTTTTCATCCATGCCAATAATATTGGCCTACATTCATTGGAATTTTAAACCAGCAAGATAGATTCATGCTTTATTTTGCACCACATAAATGATTAACTTTTAATTTTAATTCTAGTAGTAGGAGTGAGCTTTTTGAATCAACCAGCACACTCCCTTTCATTTACTTAGAAAGAATGTTAAATATCTTTTCCAAAATAAAAAAATTAAATAAAACTAGCATATTTTGAACTGAGCTTACCATCATCATCATCTTCTTCATCAACATTGTCTTCCTCATCTTCATCAAAGGAAAGCTGAAAAAAATAATTAAATACACATAAATGACTCCTCAGAAAAAAGTCCTGGCACAAGATGGGTTCAGAAAGTTTTCTGTCTGCTTAAGGGATCATGCTTTTGTATACAGTTATAGAGGAAGGAACCAAAAAATGTCAGGATAGGGAAGATCAACTAGTAATGTAACTAGTTTCAAGAGGATCACTTCCTCTGGTGATTTAACTTTATCACCAATCATGAAGAGTACCGTTCAAACCACCTCTCTCATAGCCCTCTCTAAAGGAGTCTTGTGGCATGGAAGAACATCATGTTTTTTTTCTTGGCAAGGCAGTTGGTGTCATTGTCTTCAGTTTCAATTCATGACAGATCTTCACATCTTTTCTTTCTTTATTAAATTTTAAACTCTGTATTTATTTATGATTATTCTCATTGCGGAATATTGAAAATGTCTAAATCTAAAGTGTTAGATCTAAATCTTGACCCTGAAAAACATTTGTACTGCTGAATATACCCCACTTTCTCATGCAAATTCCAACAAGAGTAGCAAGGCATTTTCAAAGGAGACAAAAAGTTTACTACAACTGCAGTTGTAGGACACAATCAAAGTTTTAAATGCTGAAAATCTCTCCTTGATAAAGAGACATTACCTCTATGCCTTCCTTCAATCATCTAAATCTAAAAGAAACTTCAAAGATGGCAAACCAAATATGACAAGATAAATTACTTACATCATCTTCAGAAAAATCATCTTCATCATCATCTTCATCTTCATCTTCCTCATCATCATCAGTATCATCATTATCCTCTTCATCATCATAATCAACATTCAACATCTTCATTTTCTTCGACATTGATGATAAGGTGATGGCTTTCCTCTTCCTGCCTTTAAAAAAAAAAAAAGTCAAAAATATACCAACATATTATATCTGGATACCTTGTAATGAGATTTTAGGCTTTCACTTCATACATGACAACAAACATCAAATGAGGATGATTTAAAAAATGAAGCACATTGAAATGCTAAAATACGAAAATATTTTAACAAATCAGTAAAAATTATAATTCCTTCTTTCAAAAAAAAAAAAAAAAAAAAAAATCAAAACAAAACAAAAATCTTTGTTGAGAAAGTAACATTCATAGTGTGATCAGCGCCACCATCTTTGATAATGATTT
>JBCJKE010012895.1:0-12696 GCA_039654525.1 Melibe bucephala | reverse complement strand
CTCTCTCTCTCTCTCTCTCTCTCTCTCTCTCTCTCTCTCTCTCTCTCTCTCTCTCTCTCTCTCTCTCTCTCTCTCGAACTCTCTCTCTCTCTCGAACTCTCTCTCTCTCTCTCTCGAACTCTCGAACTCTCTCTTTCTCTCTGTCTCTCTCTCTCTCTCTCTCTCTCTCTCTCTCTCTCTCTCTCTTTCTCTCTCTCGAACTCTCTCTCTCGAACTCTCTCTCTCTCGAACTCTCTCTCTCTCGAAAACAACAGAATAGTTGATAGGGACAAGACCAACAGACCTGAACGTAGAACTGCCGTCGTGGTAAGAGAACTCCAAGGTTGCATCGACATCGCTGCACTCAGTGAGACGCCATATTTTTGATGGGGGATTAATAAAGGAAGAGAGAGGTGGCTACGCCTTTTTGGAAAGGAAAACCACAGACAGAGGACCAAATCGATGGATTGGCTTTGGCATCATATCAGCTCTCCTCAAAAGCCTTCCTACAATACCAGTCGGAATTAACGAGTGCTTAAATGAAGCTCTGCGTCCTTCTTAACAAGTCTAGGCATGCCACAATCACCAGCGCTTACGCCCCCACACTCAAAAGCCCGGATTGCGCAAAAGAACAATTTTACCAACAGTTAACTGAACTCATCCAATCTATACCAAAGAACGACAAGTTTGTCCTGCTTGATGACTTTAACGCCTGCGTAGGAAAAGATAACAACAGCTGGGAGAATGTTCTTGGTCATCATGGAGTGGGCAGAGTCAATGACAATGGTCTCTTCCTCAGCCTGTGCGCAGAGCAAGGTCTGTGCATTACAAACACCCTTTTCAGAATGACGTTCAAGACTACCTTGATGCACCCCAGGTCGAAACATTGGCACATGATTGACTACGTCATTATATGCCAGAGAGACAGAAATGATATTCACTCGACTAGAGCCATGAGAGGGGCAAACTGCTGGACAGACCATCGACTAGTGAAAACTGTCATGGACATGCACATCCAGCCACTTCACCGAAAAATGCCAAAGAACCCCAGAGTCTCCTACAACACAACAAAACTTGAAAATGAGTTCTACCGAAACAAATTTGAAGAGCCCTGAAAAACAAATTCAGCAAAGATCCCATCCATACCGGTGACATACTGGAAAAATGGACTTCCTTCAAAACAGCTGTGAAGGAAACTGCCACTGCTGTACTTGGTCCAAGACTGGTTCGATGAAAACAATGAGCAAATTCAAACTACCATCCAAGCCAAGAACAAAGCCTATGCTGATTGGCCAAAAGACCCCTAATCCGTCCCCAAAAAAGAAAGATTCAAATCCCTTCAAGCCATGGTGGAACAATAAGGCCGAAGAAATTCAACTCTACGCTGATACCGACAACTCTAAAATGTTCAAGGCAATAAGTAAGACCAACTCTGGCCGAGCTTCTGGAAAAGACGACACTCCCGCTGAGATATTCAAGGCAGCAGGCCCCAATGCCCTGGAAACCTTCCATGACATCCTCTTACAGGTCTGGGAAGAAGAGAAAATGCCTGCTGACTTCAAAGACGCCCTCGTAGTTGCGCTGTACAAGAACAAAGGTAGTTAAGCGGACTGCGGAAACTACAGACTACAAGGGCATCTCTCTTCTCTCCGTAGCGGGGAAAATATTTGCAAGGGCTATCCTCAACAGACTGATAACCATCTCTGAACAGATCCTACCAGAGGCTCAGTGTGGCTTTAGGCCAGGGAGAAGCACTGTGGATATGATCTTTACTATGAGACAAATCCAAGAAAAGTGCATAGAACAAAACAGGCCCCTTTATTCAGTCTTTACAAAGGCCTTCGACACGGTCAACCGAGAAGCCCTGTGGACTGTCTTGGAACGGATTGAC
Organism: Melibe bucephala; assembly: GCA_039654525.1. Lineage (NCBI taxonomy): Eukaryota > Metazoa > Mollusca > Gastropoda > Nudibranchia > Dendronotidae > Melibe > Melibe bucephala. The sequence continues at coordinate 10,826 of JBCJKE010012895.1, read as the reverse complement.
TGCCCTCCCAAATTCCTAAAGATCATCCAGCTCATTCACACAGGCATGAGTGGACAAGTTCTTGCAAATGGAAATAAGACAGACGAATTCGAAATTACAAATGGCGTCAAACAAGGCTATGTCCTAGCACTGGTTTAACATCTTCACCGTGATGCTTTCCCACGCCTGCAAGGATCTCGACAAGGAAATATACCTAATGTACTGCTTGGATGGCTTGATTCGACCTTCGTGGCCTTCAAGCCAAGACAAAAACTAGCATAGAACTCTTCCAGGAGGCACTCTTCGCCGATGACTGCTCGTTGAATGCCCACTCGGAAGCAGATTTGCAGATAATGCTCAACCGCTTCGCAGAGGTCTCGAAGCTTTTTGGGTTAACAATAAGCATCGGGAAAACTGAAGTCCTCCACCAGCCTGCCCCACAAACTGACCCACACTCTCCAAATATCACCATTGATGGCCATAGCTTGAAGAACACCAAAACTTTTAAGTACCTTGGAAGTATCATCTCTGCTCCATCGATCAGGAAATTAATTCATGAATAAGCAAAGCCAGCCAAGTACTAGGGAGCTTGATAAACAAGGTACTAAACAAACACGATGTCAACAAAAATCAAAGTTTACAATGCTGTTGTAATCTCTTCCCTCCTATATGGTTTGGAGACCTGGACACTCTACAGGAAGCACGTCAACAAATTAGAGCAGTTCCACCAAAGGGCTCTCCGCAGCATTTACTAGGCATCCGGTGGCAGGACTGCATCACCAACATCGAGGTCCTCGACCGATCAGGCTCGAAAAGCATTGAAAGTCTGATTGTCAAGGCCCAACTGAGATGGGTAGGCCACATCATCCGCATGGATGACCACTGAATGCCCAAACAACTGCTGTACGACGAACTTGTCATGCCAAACGAATCTCGGGAGGCCAAAAAAGCGTTACAAAGACTCAATAAAGGCAAATCTGCAATTTGCACAGGTTAACCCTAGAGAACTTCAGGATTCTACTAATTTTATGTTTTTATTTTTTTTTTTTAATGTGCGTGCATTACCAGAAAAAACAAGCTTCAATTTTCTACATTTCTTTTATTGACAGGTCAGCCTGTACATCCCCAGAGCCAAAAATGCCAGCAGAGAGGTCAGGAGATGAATTGAGCCAAGAGCAAACAGCTTCATCTTGTTTGAGTCCATCGGGATGGGTTCAAGGAAGTTGCAATAGCCAGCCAGCAGTTAATGGGCATGCCTCTAAATATCCAACTGGTGACATCACTAAAGTATGTTCCTGAATTTGTTCATTGGACATCATTGTCATAGTCTTGTGTCATAGTTAAGGGCTTTTCATCCTTCAAGATTTTTATTGAGTGCTTATTTTGTATATGCCTCTGTTCATACTTTGTTGGTCTCTTTAAAGCCCAAGAACATTTAGTTATCTCAAACGTTATCTCAAAAGCTTCTGTAGCCTCCATTGATCTATCACATTTTTATTCTCTAGCTTTTTCAAAGTGTTACAAAATCTCAATGTCTGCTCTTATATGCTGTATGGAAAGGCATAGTAATATAATCTTCTCATAGGTCCTTCAGAGTCTGCCTTACAAATTCACATTAATACTACTGTCACCGAAAAACTAAGACTGGAATATTTTGGACACATTAAAAACACTATTGCATAAAAAAAAAAAAAACTAGTTTAGGTGCAGAATAGATAGAAGGGAGTCAAAGAAGGTGGGAAGAACAGTGAGAAAATGGGAAGACAAATGGACAAGAAAGATGTTGACTCTAGCTGTAAGAGCTGCTGTTGTCTGACTATGGTTTTGCCAAAAAAATGAATACAGCATCCCCAAATCAGAATATTTCCAACAAATTTTTCAGATTATTTAAAAAAAAAGGTTTTCAAATAGTAACCAACTAGACCATCTATTATAGATTTATCATAACTGGCTTATCATCAAAATAGTTTTTACAGGAAGCAGCCTCTGAAATAAATGACTATATAATCCTGATATATGCATTACTAAAGATTTCAATTTCTTCAATTATCAAGGATGGGGAATATTTCCTTCAACATACCCAGTTTGAAGAAGATCGGATACGAGCCCTGTCCTCAAGAGCAGAAGCCTTGATGAGGAGTCAAAATCTACCTGAAGAAGGTAAAGACAATAATGTTGATGTCGGTAATGATATGCAAAATGGTTCAACTATTCTGTTGGTGCTTTAGGGGAGGGCAGGGGGTGTTAGTGTTGAATGTGAAATAATTAATTGTTGCCATTTCAAAATTGTACCAGCTTATAGATGCTTTGAATAAGTTCACCTCTTTTGACTGTCTCAACTGTCTTTTGTCTCACCCCAGCATGTGGCCGAATCAGGTCTGCCATTGGAAAAGCCAACTTGTTACTAAGCCAAAAATTTGCCCAATTCCGAGATCTGTGTTATGCTCATATGGTAAGCTTGTTTAAAGGATGCACTTTGTCCTGTTCATACTTAATTTATCATGGACAAACATTAACCTTGGAGATTCTTTTGTTCTAGTGTTGATAATGGAATAGGCACGGATGTAAAGGAAAAAGAAAATTGAAATATTTTTTAGAAGGATAGGATCTGTAATATTGATTTGAAATTCATCTTCAGTACTATTCTATATTCACTTAGATTGGGTCCAAAGGGCACAAGTAAAGGAGAATCTTAACCCCCCCTTCTCTTTTTCATTCTTCAGCAACCTGATCCTGAAGAGAGAGAGACCAAATGGGAAGATCTCCAGGGTTTTTGGGATATGGTCAAGATCCAGATTGACAATGTAGATGACATGTTTGCTGAAATTGAATTGATGAAAAGCAATGGGTGGCAAGAAATCCCCAAAATGGTTAGTGATGAGAAGATTATATATATATTTTTTTTTCTCTGGTGATTGTTTTTTGTTATTGTAGATTCTCACTAGCCTCCATTAAGTAGAAAGACTTATTACTAATGTGCAGATATGGATTATACGCATTATTATATTGGACCAAAGCATTCCATAAAGGTAGAACTCAAAAAGTCATTGTAGAAGGAGTTGAGTTGAGCTCCTGATCTGTATTGTCAGGAGTACTACAGGATACAGTATAAGGTCCTCTTTATTTTTTAATATACGTAAATGGCATTGGAAAAAAATCCCCAAACTAACACAAGACACAAGATGAGATTATTTGCAGATGATAGCCTGTTGTACAGAGAAGTAAAAAATATTGATGATTGTAAAATACAACAAATGATCTTTACTCACTCCAACAATGGGAACATGAGTGAAAATGGAATTCTACCCAGAAAAATGCCAAGTACTTAAAAAAAAAAAAAAAAAAAGGAGGCTTACATAATCAAACAATTTCCTACACAACCAAACATTAAAAATTACAAATAGTGCAAAATACCAAGGAGTTATCATAGATAATAAACTACCATGGAAAGACCAAAACTTTTAGTTGCTTCTGTGAATTACAATCTAAGTGTGTGATAAGACATATTCTTCATGTGGCCAAGTGATCGAAAAGGTTACTAACACTCAAAAGTAGGTCTAAAGCACCCTCATCGGGATTTGAGTCATGTAGCGTCACCAAGGGCCACTAAGGCAGCCGCTTGGGCTGTTTTGGGTGGTATTGGTATCAAAAGAATATGAATAAGATTTGTTTGAATTGACAGTTAAAAATGTGAGAAAGAGCGCTGACTCTGAAATGTGTTCCGCAGACAAGGGCTGTTTTAAAACTCTGAAAAATAGAGAGTGATTTTGGGTTTCGAGTGTTGTGTTTGTAGTTCCATTTCATGTTCAGTGAGGTGTTTTGGTGAAACTAAAGAATACCAGGAGAGATCGCTTAGGAATATTAACCACTTAGGATGAATTCATTCTCTCAGGATACGGAATTAAAGAATGAATGAATAAACGTATCAATGAATTAATGAATGAATGAACGAGTTAGTGACTGGGCAGGTGGATGAATATATGGATCAAAGGGTGGTTGGTTGGGTGGAGGACAGAAAGAGTGAATGAGGTTTTTCAACACTTTTGATTTAAATGCCTTAAAATCATCTAAAGAAGTACAAACGAACATAATTTTGTAAAACAATAACTGTTCACCCAGGTATATTCGCACAAAATTGCCTGTCGCATTGCAATCATTGTATTGTATTTCATTCAAACTTTGCATGCGGGCTAAAATTTACCCAATGCCATTTTTTTCCCTTGTTGATTAGAATAGAAGTTTTCGAGATTGCTTTTTACGTTATATTTAAAATACAGCTCTGGCTAAAACGTTTATGATAATAATTTAACACATTAGATTTTTAACAATGACGGGAGCATCATCTTGAAATGAAAATTGTTGAGATGGTAGATCAAAGTAAAGGAAAATAGAGATGTCATCTATTTTACAACAAAGTATGGAAAGTAGTAGTAAAATTATAAAATATATCTGTGTATAAAGCAAAGCTTAAATCAACAGGTCCTGATGCTACACTACCTTAATTCATTGATTCATTTCAAACCAACTGCATGAACAGGGAAAGGGGCACATGCCGATTTAACATATGTTTACAGTAAACACCTCAAAGTCAAGGGCAAGGGATTGTTTAAATGAAAACGGAGGGAGAAAAGATTCAAGGAATTTGCCACGTTTAGAGAATGGTGCAATGTACAATGCCCAAATTAAAAATTTGTCAAGTCATAACAAACGTATGGTTGTATGCAAAGAACCAGCATCCTAGGTATTGTAACAGCTGAGAAAACACAACTAAACCATGAACATACTGGGGTAAACAGACTATAATAATCTGCACTAAGTTAACCAAAAGATGAATAAAAGTTAGGAAGAACTCTTTCTGCAACAGAGCATGGAATTTAGACATGCTAGCATTTAGAACAGTCTGCCAGAATCTGTGGTATTGGCTGAGAAAGTACTGAAATTCGAAGAAGAGCTGGACAGGCATTGGAAAGATCAGGATCAAGTATACAATTACCGTGAGTCAATCAAGAAGAGTCAGAGATGGTGATCAAAGACTTTCATGAGCCTGCTACCATAACCAGATTTGTAAGCATTATTGTAATAAAAATATCAAAACTGAGAACATCTCAACATCAACAATGAATGATGAATCAATGAGTGAATGAAGGAATGAATGATTGATTGAATGCATGAATGACAATGAATAAATTCAGTGTTTCAATTATATTGATTAAAATGAGAAAACAAAAATCCAATGAAATTAACAATTTGCCACAATGGAAAACATTCTGATTTAATTTGATCACTGATATTTAAAAATATATCCTGTGTTGGTTTATAACAATGTTATAAGGTAGCAGATTTAGAAAGACAATGAGACCTCGGACACAATAGACAAAATGAGATTATGTTTACAACAAGGAAAAGGAGAATTGTTGAAGCCGTTAGATCTAATGATCCCCACCCGCAGAAGGGTTTAAGTCAAAGCAGGTCAAGTATAAGGTGGCAATGAAAATATGGGAATAAGGTGATTATTTGGAATTATTTATCAATATGTCTATATTTGTTTTATAAGACCCCTGACAGGGATGTTAAGACTGTGTTCAAATAATTTTAAGTTTCACACCTGCTGCATTCTTTAGAAGAAAAAAGAATAATGCAACGAGTAAAGTGCTCCTGAGATGTTCACAATTTTGCGCACACATTTAAGATTGCAGGAAAATTTATTGAAAATAGGAAACATATTCACATCAGTCAATATATTAAAAAACGATAAATTATTTCTACAATTATATATCTAGAGTCGCTATTATAATATAGATTTTAGAGAGTTAAGTTCAGACTGGAAAGTGACAATTTTTAAAATTTTCACTTCAAATATCAGTTGAGTTGAAGGAAGTATTCTAAACCAGACAATCATGCTTTCTACCCTTCTCTGGCTACTTACATGAACACTTGCACTTCTTCATCGTCTCTAATATCAGGCGGCAAAGAATAGAAATCATGATATGGAGCCAGTTTCTGATCAGAGTCTTTCCAGGTCTCGCTTCATGGCTTCTGGAATGCCTGGTTGAGGAATGTCTTTCTTTAGCTCAACGCTGAAAGCATCAACCTAATCTGCACTAAGTCTTTTCCTTCGGTTCAAATTAATGCGCTGTGCTGGATCATCAGGGCCAGACTTTATGTTGAGTGCTCGTGGGTTCTTTGTTGCTTATGGCCTGCTTCATGCAATTTTCCCACCCTCAACATCTACTTTTCTGACTGCTTGCTATTGAAGAATTGAGTCAATAAAGTCTTGGCTGTTCATCTGTTATTGTTTTGATGTCCATGCTGCCCTGACAGCAACAAACCACTGTATTCTGTGGTATATGATTCTAAATTCCCAAACTTTCTCTCTATTGTGGCCTGAACAGTCATTTTCAGTTTCTGTGTGATCCTTTTCCAGAAAAGTTTGTGTAATGGAGTAGAATTTGAATTTTGAGCATACAAAGCGAAGGGCAAAAGCTATATATCTCAATCTGTTTCAGTTTTGTCCTGTGCAGTTGTCTGAAAAAGAAAGGCACATCTCTCGTACCTTCAATGCTCTACTGAGGGAGGTAGTTTTACAAATACTTTGTTCAAACTACGACGGCCTTTGGTTTCAGGCCATATGTAGCAGAAAGCATCACCTTTATAGAGTCCTACACTGTAAGATTGTAAACCCCCAAATTCATGTGAGCACTGAAGAATTTTCTGCAGATCAAAAGCGCAACTTGTCTTTGCATTATTTTTGGAGGCATCTTTGATTTTTCTTGCAGTGTCTTTGTTATGTATGTGCCTTTGAAAATGAAGCTGGCTTTCTTCAGTATTGTTTCCTGTGCACACAGTCAAGCTGGCTTTCTTCAGTATTGTTTCCTGTGCACACAGTCAAGCTGGACGGGGAAAACTTAAATTTAATTCAAAGTCAAATACTCTTTTGTATTTATCAAATATGACATACTATTCCCCACAATCTTTCTTCGCAGCACATTGCTGCCACAGACAGAGACGGATATTTTTTAACTGAGTCCGCTCAACAGTAGTGTGAGTCAAGCACCCGGAATGAAGAAATGTGGTCTCTGTCTCCTGGAACTTGAACCAAATTTTGACCAATCTTTACGTGATGACCATGCTTTCCTTTAGCATTTGGTTTAAGTTCACTAGATGCAGTCACCCGCTTCAACGTACTATATACATTCAGAAAGAAATGCACATCTTCACCCATGATTCTATCCTGTATAAAAGTACTTTATTGTCGTTGTGTTTGTCAGATGATCCAAAATGTTTCTGACCTACTAGGCACTCCTCCACATGTCTCAAAATGAAATATTGCTGTTCCCTCTTGTCTATCAAGACCCAAAATTCTTGAAAAATGGATTTCTTTCATCCTCCTTGATCTTCATTTAGCACTTTGGCATGAAGTTGGATAGCTGGGTTTTATCATTCTGCCTTCAACCTGTTTGCCCGGAACTTGTTGTCCAGAATTTATGAGAAAAGAGTGAAGTGCAGGAAGTTGCCAGATAGGTTGTGTGGTTATAAATGACAGTGTCAAATTATGTCACATGACACACAGATGTGATAATAACTACCATCATCAGCAAACATCTCGAGTCAACATTGTGATATGATCCCTTGTCGATCTTCCAGCATGAGTCGACCTAAATATTTTGGAGCAACACTGCATCAAGGGCTCATGTAGCTGGTATATATTTTTACTAGTCACAAAAGGGAAACTTTGGTTCTTTGTATCGTAGAGTGCCCGTCTTTTAACACAAGATGCTCTGCTACTTTGGTATCGATGCTAGTAAAAAACTGAAAATTTAGTAAGTTGGCACTTGTCGCAGTGTAGCCCCCAGCCATCGATGTCTACTTTTCTCCTCTGCATCACACCTGCCAGTTCTATTCCTTTCCCCGCCATTGAGCCTACATTCAGCATTCCCACTCTGATCACTGGTCTCCTCCTCTCTCCTGCATTGCCCTGCAGTAGTATAGTTTCTACTGCAATCTCGCTGGACACAGTGATCGGCATTGATCCAGGCCTCATCAGATATGATTCTTCCTCTTTTTGATATCTGCATTTGACTTACTTGACTTAAAGTCCCTACGTAGAATTGTCGTCCGAATATATAATATATTTTCTTCAGGTCTTTTCTGAGTGTACTTATTATTGATGTCTTTTGCCTGCCTCTCCTTTTTTGTGCCTTCTTGTTGAAAGAACGCGAGCATTGCCCGATTCCCGGGGTGTTTTTGTCCTTTCTCAAGATATGTCAGTATAGACGCCATCTTCTTTCCAGTATTGTAAGTGTTAATGGGATCTCTTTAGTTTTCTTATAAAGTGATTTACTCGTGAATTTTGTTAGGTATCTGATGTTGAGAACTGTACGTAGTTGCCATCTGTGGAATGTGAAGTTTGCGTTTATCTTGTTTAGCAAGTGCCCAAGTTTCACAGTTGTATGAGGACAGATTTTACAATTGCCCTGTACAATTTCAGCCTGATTTGTCTTTTAACTTGATCTTTTTTCAGCCAAACGTATTTAAGTTTGGGAAGTGCTGCATTTGAAAGTTGTTTTCTTCCTCATCGCCTAGCAGCGATCCAACCTTTTTAATTGCATTTGGTATTTGGCAAAATTTTACTCCAGATGCCATTCCTGACACAACCCGCAAACTGGAGGATCAATCTGTATTTAGCTGCCTTTATAGTATCATGCCTGACAATAGGTGTCATTCTTTGTTCCCCTCTGATGGAGGGCCCTGCACCTGCACAGGTGAAAAATGTATCCGTTGCATTTTGCTTTAGAAGCTTGTACAAACAGAGCATTAACTTAAGCGATTATCATGCTTACCAAAAAAAAAAAAAAAATGTTACAGTGAAAAAAAAAATGTAAAAGATCATGTAAAGCGTGGTTAGATTATTTGTAGTCGATTAGATGTTGGTTTCTTTTCTTTAACCCTATAGCTCTTCCCTCAGTGGCATCATTAATCTATGTTATATCAGCAAATTTTAATTTAAACCAATGTGAAACTTCACAGCTGTCAAGGCGGAGTTCTGCTAGTTCCAGCCCGAAGTCTGGCAATGTATCCCAGGCCAGCACACCATCTGCCACCCCAGGCCATACTCCAGGTACAGTGAAAAGGAGAAAGAAAGCCATCTTAAGACCAAAAGTATCGCAGATAATGCTTAGTTGATGTACATGGAAGGCCCTCACAAGAATTAACATCAAATAAAATGGTTGACTCATGTAGTCTTCTCAACTTGTAAATGTCAAGATCCTATTACGAAATGGCCAACTATGATAGAATGGCACTCTAAAATACTTAGAGATATTAGGAGTTTACATTAGTGAACAGTGGAGGTTGAAACTTTCAAAATTGTAAATATGTCAGTAAATTTTGATATCTAGTATTAAGTAATGTGTACAGTGTCTTTTAGTGTGTGTGTGTGTGTGTGTGTGTGTGTGTGTGTGTGTGTATATATATATATATATATATGTGATATATATATATAATATTTATTTATATATATTCATTTCCTCCATTTCTTTTCTTTAAAGGCTCCAGGAGGAAAAATTTGAAACCCAGCAGTAATAAAGACACACCTGAATCATCCCCTGAACGGACGCAGAAAGCACGCCAGGCTGCAAAGGCTCGGGATGAGGCCAGGAGGAAGTTGTTAGCTGAACGTAGAGCTGCCATGAAGCAGCAGCAGACATCCGCCAGCAATGGAACATCCAGCAATTCAGAGGTGGAAATCTTTTTGCCAGATCCGCCCAAAAAGTGATTTTATTTATTTTTTTTGCTAGATGGTGTGACTTAGAATATTCAACAACTTTTGTTTTGCGTATAAGTTCAGATGAAGTTATTTATGTTACATCATTTTGGATCAAATTACTCAATGATACCTAAATATGATTTTGATGATACATGAATTGTACGATTTTAATGAAACAGTTTACATGTCTGTTTAGAAATACCTGTACTTGTGTGATTCACATCTCCTGTTTTGGAGGATTAAATTATGTTGAAATGGTTTTTCTTCTTTTTTAAAATCGTGGTGTCTATTTGTTTTATGAAACTTGATTCAGTTCTTTGTTCTATTTATTTGATTTTGTTGAAAGGAAACTTAAATACTTTCGTATAAGCAGTGACTTTTTTTTTTCCCCAAATTTCTTTGGTGTGAGGTTTGTATTTGTTTATTCTTGATATTTTGTTGGAATGTGCAGAAAGATATCACTTCTTTTTAAAATGTGGGAAGTGTCGCAGTTACCTGCGTTTTTGTTGATGTGATGGGAACAAAGAAATACTACTGCACATTAAACACAATGCTTTGCAATGTATCATATTTTGGTGGTGAAATTTGATTCTACAAGAGTTTGCATGTTTGTATTTTCATTGGGTTGTCAGTTGTGCCTTATTATTTGGCTGAACCCCGAAGAGAAAGGGCAATTTTTTTTCCACATAGGATTTTATTATTATGAATATGGCTCTGTCTTGGAAGACTGATATGGTTATCAAAACACTCTTTTATGACAGGACTGTTTTTCTGAATGTGTTTTACAGATCAATTTCAATTATATTTTATTTTAATTCTAATTTATTTTTCACTATTTTGTTTTTAGATTATGACATTTATTTATTGTATCTATGTTTTATTATGTTTTAAATTTGTTACTTTGGATAAAGTCTAAAGATGCAAGATCTTGATTGTATTTAAAATAAACACACAAAAAAACAAAAACAAAAACAAAACAAAAAAACAAAAAAAAAAAAAAAAAAGAAAGAAAGAAAAATATAAATAAAAAAAGAATAAGAAGAAAAAAGCAAAAAAAAACAAAAGAAAAAAAAAAAAAAAA
>JBCJKE010012784.1:922-12702 GCA_039654525.1 Melibe bucephala | reverse complement strand
TTTATGTACCACGGGCAGGTTGAGGTTTTATGTACCACGGGCAGGTTGAGGTTTTATGTACCACGGGCAGGTCGAGGCCTTATGTACCACGGGCAGGTTGAGGTTTTATGTACCACGGGCAGGTTGAGGTTTTATGCACCACGGGCAGGTTGAGGTTTTATGTACCACGGGCAGGTAAAGGTTTTATGTACCACGGGCAGGTTGAGGTTTTATGTACCACGGGCAGGTCGAGGTTTTATGTACCACAGGCAGATTGAGGTTTTATGTACCACAGGCAGATTGAGGTACAGTATTTGAGAAAAATCAAAGTTTTTTAACAAAAGGTAACGGAATAAAACAGTTTTTTGTCTCTCCTGAAAAGTAGCTATTTTATGAAAGGCCCCTGTTCCATCACGCCCGCGATATATATATATATATATATATATTTCACACTTTAATTTAGGGCCTATTACTAATACTATTAGATCTAAGTTATCTAATTTTTCACAGTGGAAGTAGAAGACATGAAGCTTATGGAAGAAGTGTACAACAAGTAACTATTTATGACAGGAGTGATCCGAAGCACAGCAACAGAGAGCAAAGCCAGTTTCTTATCACTAACGCCATCATTGAAAGTAGATATTCGGCAGGAAGAAAGAGCAGACACTGTGGACTATTTTCAATGACAAGTCGGACCATTTTCAATAATTAGTCGGACCATTTTCAATGATTAGTCGGACCATTTTCAATGACTAGTCGGACCATTTTCAATGATTAGTTGGACCATTTTCAATGATTAGTTGGACCATTTTCAATCTCTGTGGACATACCACCGGACTAAAACGATAATCGTAAAAAATCGGTTTGATTTTGGTCGATTACGTTTTTGTCCAGCCTAAGAGTTGACTACACTCGCACTCCATGAACTTTACCACAGGTTCTCCAAGACACATTTTCCAAACAACAAAAACGTCACAAGTCTCACAAGGTACACCAAGCTTTTTAAAGGCACATCATTTTAGCGCTATCATGCAAAAAAAAAAAAAAACAACAAACAAAACAAAACAAAAAAACAAACAAAACCCACCAGAACTGGAACCATATTTAATAAAGCAGCTGCTCTTATTTTAAATCTGCTCCACCTTTCACCACTTACAGGGAAGACAACCACTAAACTAACTACAAGCCTTCCGCAAATACGTGGGCTGTCATTTTCAAAAAGATTAAGTCCTATCCAAAAACCAAAAATCTTGGAAAAAAAGTCAATCCTATATTGGCAGAGGATGAAACAATTAAAAAAAGGTTGAGAAAGTAGTTTTTATTTGTATATGTGAGTGCACCATGTGTTTTGTTGTTTCTTTTAACCCTCAAGATGCTGCTGATGAAATGCTAATATTCCTTGTTAATCAGTCAGAGGATAGCAATTTTTTAGATACAAGAATGTGATGATGCACTTCTCACAATGAATAATGAAGAGAAGAAATTCATAGATTAATTTACATTAACAAAAGCTTTATTCTTTAGTTCTTTTAATTTATCATCATTCATATAGGAAATTATTCATAACAATGACAGATTTTTGTCACACTTTCATCTCCAGGATATATATAATATATATATATACAAGAAAAGAACAAACAGTAAATCAATAATCAATATGACTTGAAAAGTTAGCCCCACTCCAAACTCTAGGGTCTTTTGAACCGCAAATCATATTAATAGTTGACTGAAGCACATCCACAATTATCACAATCCATTACATAGACTCAAAGTGGACACAGAGTAGAGAAGACGAAAAGATAAGGATGGCAGTCATTGAGAAGAACTAGAGATGTAGTGAACCATAACAGAGCACTTACCAACCAAAGAATTCTTTAAAAAATCTCTTCATGTTCGATTAAACTATGATAAGAATGTTTTTTAATTATTTAAAAAAAAAAAAAAAAAAAAAAAAAAAAGTAAGTTACACAGTTTTCCTCTTTAAATGCCAACAAAAAAAGAGAGGTCAAAGTTTGTAAAATTTAATTTCAGGCTTATGACAAACTGCTATTGAAATTTATTGTGAGTATTGTACAAATAACAGGCTGCAAACATCAATAAATATAACCAAAAGCTAAAAATGCCCTTTCTCCTCAATGCATAGAAGATAGCCCTAAACCTACTTGACCCTTCCCATCATCCACCCTCCCCCAAAAGCAAAGCAATGATAAGAAAAAAAAAAAAAAAAAATAGATCGCAACCATTTATAAAATTGAGAAAAATGTGTTTGCTTCATCTTTCTATATCCAACTACTTAACATTTTTCTGAGATCCAAGAGTGCTAATTTTTTAAGATGCCTCTGTTTTTAAAGATTAACAATTAACTTAGAGAAAATTAAAAGCTTTTAAGAAAGCATAATTTCATCATGACATCTATGTATAGCAGTCACATATTATATTAATATACATCAGTGTATTTACATAAGCGCATTTCAACTGAAAATGATTCTTTCTGATCATAAATCTCCCCCCCCCCCCCTTCTTTTTACCTCTTCCAAAACCTTAGACATGGAAAACATTTGTACACACGATAAACTATAGAATAAAGTTCTACAAGGTCATAAACTAATAAACGTGTCGCTAATGCCTTCGACTTTTCATTTTTCCTTTAACACCTTTAGCTGCCCCCTTCTTGGCTCCCTTCACCAAGTTCTTGAAGGCTCCCTTGACTTTAAGTTGTTTTCTGCAACAAAATCAAGAGAAAATCCAGATGGATTATCATTTCTTAAACAAAACATTACATTGAATATACAAAGCATACGTTATTTGTACATCAATAAAGAATATCAAAAACTCAAACATGATTTCGAAGGCTCATTATCTTTAGACGATTTGTTGTGGTAAAAATTACCTCTTATTCAGATGTCCAAAATTGAGGGGCACGTAGGCATAGGGGTCAGGTTTGCCAGCCTTCTTTACATCTCCCGCAGCTTTCTGTTGTCAAACAAAGCAAAAGCAACAGACACAATAAAAAACAAAGTCATACAGAAGTGTCCTGCTTTGGTGGCAGTATATTTTTGGGTATAAAACTGTTAATCACTTTAATCATTAATTATCGTAAAATAAAATCCCAGCAGAAAGCTTTCTGTATGTTAATCAACAGGAACATTTAAGAACAAAACAATTCAAAGAGAAGTGTCCTGCTAATGTAACAATATTTCAGGCACACAATTTAATCAATCACATCAAAATCTAATAAAACTCATTCCATAACAGGGGAAAAAGACAAAAGATCTAAAGATCACCTTTGACTTATATTCATATTATATACTTAAGAGGGAAAAAAGACAAAAAGTAATATATGAATGAATAGCTCAGCATCAAAATAAACATTCTAAGATCACCTTTGATTTGTATTCGTCTCCAAAACCTTCCTTTTTCTCTGCCGCCACAGGGCGATGGATTCCACTACCACCAGCTGAAATGAAAAATAAAACTCCAGAGTGCCAACAGCGTGCTACAGTGTTGATTTGGCTAACACTAGTAACACCAAAAGATATTTTGGGCTTGCTTTAGCAGATAAATATAGATGTTCATTCTACAAAAAATTAATAGAACCGAAAGCTGCATCTATTTAGTATTATCTACCTAAAAAATACACACTCAGCAGCAGTTCATTTGACATTTTCATTACTTTATACATGTCACATCTTCAAAGACATTAAATCTGGACAGGAAATAATGACTCTTTCATTGACTATACTTTATAACTGGATGCTACAACAGATCAAAATAGAAAGAAAATTATGATATCAACTTGAGGTACATAACACAACTAATTACCTTTATATTTAGGAGCAGGATTATCATCTTCATCCTCACCATCATCAGGGACACCTCTCTTCCTTTTTTTAGAATGGTTCTGTTTAAGAGAATACAGAATAGTATGCAAGACAACTATTGATATAACCATTCTAAAACTAAAATGGATATTAGGATCTTTTTAACTATGTGCCATCTACAAAGATAAAAGAAGTAAATTTCATTCATTCTATTACACTTGTACAGATAACATGAAGGCATCACCAATTAAAAACATGTTTGAAAGAAAAGAATATTTCTTTTTCAAAAGGATTCAGAATTAAAATCTTTTGAAAAGAAATTTACTTTTCTTTATCTTCTTCTGAACATTTTGTTTTTAATTGGTAATGAAAAACCTTCATGAGTTCTATCTAATCTATATTTATTTAAACATATGAAATCCAAGTCATAAAACAATTTAGTTTTAAACCAATTATAAAACAATTTAGTCTTAAACCAATTCTCTTTAAATGTCAGCATAAAGAACCACACAGCTCCTAGGCAAAAAATAAAAAGGCTTTAACAGAACTTTATTGAGACTGTATGAGGAGATCTCATGTGCACTAGTTCCGAATGTCCAGTTCCGAATGAACGAAGAATATAATGGATTACAATCCACTTTGACAGGCATTACCTTCATGTCTCCTTCCAATGTGGCCATCAGGTCCTCAAGGTCATCATCATCATCGGAGTCAGCAGGCTTTCCTATCATAACAAAATCAATTGGTAGACATTTCAGTATTATCCAATAATGAAATAATAAATGAAAAGAATTCTTTATATGCCCATTGTAAGATCATGTATAGCACACAGTATAATTAATTGATGTTGAATAATGTGTTCAGCATTACAACATTTCAATGCTCAGTGCGTGTATTGCTGGGTAATGACCTTTATTCTACAGATGCCGTGAATGAAAAGTCAGCCTCATAATTGTTATCTGCATTATATTACAGCATTGTATTCCAAATCAATCTATCGATAAAAACATTTGTATTCTTTTAAAAAAACCTTTTCCAGCACTCATGCTCCATTAAAGATAAATAAAATATCACACAAAGTAAATAGCTACAATGGAGTCCACTTAAAGTCAACACTACACCATCGGATAAAAAAATAACATAGCATTCAATGAGGATATAATCAATTTTTTAGAAGTTTAACATATTGTTAGTAGGTAGTCCATACTGGCCACTAAAGAGGTGATCGCAGACAGAAATGGATGATTTTCACACCACATTTACTCCTACCATCACTCACAACAATGATATTAAAACTTTATTTAAAAAGTGCATTCTAAACCCTTTGTCATGGTGTATTTGTTATTTGTGTGTGGTTTGCAGTAAAAAAAAAAAAGTTATAACCATGTGAATTGGGTAACCAGAAAACAATTCCCATACTTTCAGCAAGGGCCATTTTTGCTCTCATTCATTCAATCGTTTTGTACTATCAGACCATTCATAAAAAGGCCCTGGAACATGCATTGTTAAATGCAGAATTGAATTCCAATCAATTGGGTATGAAGTTACTGTACTTTTCATAACATAAATCCTGTAGCATAAAATCACACCCCCCTCCATCTTCAGATCACACAATACACATTAACTCATGTAGCGCCAAAGCATAAAAATAACTGGGAGTGATATGGAATATGAACAGGACTCAAAAAAACAAGAAAAAAAAGAAAAAAGAAAAAGAAAAAGAAAAAGAAAAAGAAAAGAAAAGAAAAGAAAAGAAAAGAAAGAAGAAGAAGAAGAAGAAGAAGAAGAAGAAGACTCATGGCTTGTACAGTAGTGATAGAAATCCAATACAAATGCACAATGCACCAAATAGGCCTGAAAACATGGATGCCTAACAATCTTGTAGACAGGAAGAAGGTTGAGGAATTTCAATACACCAACAGATTGAGTTGTTTTTAGTGGGGACTCTTCCTAAAGCAAAAGATATTAACTAACTTTCAATCCAAAAACTATTAAGAAAATAATTGGGACAATCAAATACAGTTGACTTTAAAAGTACTCAAATGTTAACATAAACACTCAATTCCATTTTTAAACATATTTTGTACATAACAACTTTCTTGGAAGATGTTAACTGGAAGCATCCCAAATGTCCTGACAAAGATTTGAA
Source organism: Melibe bucephala (assembly GCA_039654525.1). NCBI lineage: Eukaryota > Metazoa > Mollusca > Gastropoda > Nudibranchia > Dendronotidae > Melibe > Melibe bucephala. The sequence continues at coordinate 6,753 of JBCJKE010012784.1, read as the reverse complement.
ACAACTGTCACAATGAAGTCTTTAGAAACTAATACACATTTACTTTTGCGTTTCCTCGTCTTGGTCTCATCTTCTTCTTCCTCCTCCTGTGTAATAACAAGCCTTCCATCAGCTGTCATCTTGAAGCCTCTGTCTTTCTCTTTTGGCTGTTTAGTTCCACTTGGTTTTGGTTTTGAACCTAAAATTTGAAAAACAAGTGCAATGGTTGTATACAATCTTTAAACACTAAGTTGTAAGAGGTCGAACAAGGGGAGACACTAACAGACATAAAATATTCCGTATACGCTGATAACATGTTAGAAAGAAGAATTCTTGAAACATTATCAGAGTTCTATCAACAATGAAAACTTTAAAAGACTTTCAGTACATCTATCAGTTATCAATACTGATGGCTATTAGATGAGTTCGCTAATAAGGACTTTTACAAAAGTGGCTTAAATTGTTTGTCCTGTCAATTTAAATACAGCGATGAGGAAAAGAAAAGAGATTGAGATAAACCACCCAACAAAATATTAATTAGCTTCCTATCAACCCAAGAAATTTATCAGGAATTCACAACGCCTCCCAAATAAACAACCATTTAATATTACTTACAAACAGATTTGTATATATCAAGAACAATTTGTCTGTCCAGTTGAAAGTTAGAAAATAAAAATGATACCCAAGCATCTATTCCTCTCAAAAGAAATGTAGCAAATGAATCAATTGAATTATAAATAGTCACAAGAAGTTTACCCAGGCATCTTCATCTACCATGCAAAAGAAATGAAGTCAGCTTACCAATAACCTGTTTAGCAGCTGAGGGATCCATAAAGTCAACTATTTCATCCTCCCCTGTCTCCATAAGCCATGCATCTCTGCCCTGCTTCTTTTTCTTACTAGCACCAGATTTATGCGCAGGCTCGTCATCTTCCATCTCTGAATCAGTGTCTTGAAGTAAATGATCAATGCTGAAAATATAATTTCATTGAAACAAAAAAAGTTTGTTATGCAATTTTCTACATTCTCTATACTGGTGTCATACGAATATGAAAGTCTGAAGTAGTAGACGCATCATTAACAGCTTATTTGACAGGAAAACAAACATTTCAGGATCTTCCATTCAAATGACTTTAATAATCCATCTTTTAATCATAGACCGGTGTATCTGTTTAGCTCTTCCATTTTGAGTTTATTGACTCCCCTTTCTATTGTTTTCTGTTTGCATTCCTCAGTTAGTGGACATATGCTGCATAATAACACAACAATTGGTTTTTCAATCTTGAACTTTCAGATTCCTTGGACAATAGAATCGGGCAAACAACACATATATAAAATGAAAACAAATTAAACAAAACATTTAACCTTTCTGCTTGAGATCGCATGGGTTTCTCTTCATTTTCGGACTCTTCGTCTTCATCGTCATCATCTTCTTTATCAACCTTCTTCTTGGATCTTACATGAGACTTATAGATGTTCTTCAGAAGTTTGTGTACTTTTTGGTCTGTCATGTTTAGAACTAACTCATATCTGTAATTCAAATTAATATAAAACAAATAATAATTAATAGACCTTGTCATTATCTCTTCACTGCTACGTAAAGTGATTTGAGGGACAAGGAAAATATAGAGAGAAATAATGTGGGAATTGACAAAAGTTAGACAAAGCAATGTATAGAACTGCACATATTAGAACAAGTCAAAGCCACAATCCACTTAAATACATTATTGTACTTTACTTATTTTATCTACATTCAGTCTTAAGATATTTTTTCCATTTCAAGTCATAACCCCTAGCTTCCCTTTCCATCACAAACTCAATGTCAAGAGCAGTGTAAAAGTGGCTCAACAATCCCTCAAACACATATTGTGGAACTTCTATTTCATTGTTCAAACAAGTCCTTAGTTTTTCCCTTAATAACTTCAAAAGGCAAAATGACTCTTTTATCAAGCTTCATAAATCATTAGTTTAACATGACACAAAACGGTAAATAACTTACAATTAACTTGACAGGTACCAAAATGAAACAAGGAAAAAAATCCATAAAAAGTTCAAAAAATAGAACAGAATAAAACATGTTCAAGCAGCCATTTGTTTCTTATAGACACTTAAGATAATAGACAAAACCAAGATAGGGGGATGAGAGCAAAATGTTATATGTATATGTCAGTAAGATTACACCAGCAACAAAATAATAAAAATTACAATAATGATAGTATTTTACAACTGATTAATTAAGTGAAATTTCAACTTACCCAAACCTCTTGATCAATTTCAAGTAAATTATCTTGGTTAACCTCCTCATGTTACCCTTTAATGCAATGTCATGAAGGCCATCCAGCTGAATAGTTACATAACAAGGGAGAGACAAAAACAACGTGGAAATGAGTGTACTCAACACATATTACGCATGAGAATAACTTCTTTAAAGAACCAACAATGATAAGATATGAGATGAAACATTATTGATAAAGAAATTACAACATATAAATATAGATCAGCATATGCCTAGAAACTATACATTATAGCATAATACAGTAGTAATATTCATTAAGCGATTAATAGACATGAACGGCTGAACAGTAACAAGCAAATGCTGATAAAGCTAACATACCAGCTTTTTCAAGTGAGCTGCCAATGTGACATTCTCATATGCAGACAAAAGAACTTTGATGAAACCAAGGGCCGTCTTAATCACTTCCCGGGTTTTGGAGTTCAATAGGACACTAACATTTTCTACCATAAAATCCAACACAGTGCCAGATAAACGTGCTGCAAAGAAAGTAAAAAATTGGGACAATTCAATATAATGAAAATAAAATAATTAAAGCACCACTGCTTTTCATAGCAAAAATAAAATGATGAGGCCTTTTTTAAAATTTAAATTCAATTATAAGTAAGCATCATTCCTCAAGTAGCTTAATTTTTTTTTAAACTGTTAAAAATTTCATAAAAAGGAAAAAAAAAAAGAAGAAACAAAGCAACACAAAACATTCTGCATCAAAAAAATGATCAAGGAGCACTATAAATAAAACGACAAGACTTACTTTTGTAATGGAAGACGATCCTCGTCAATGCCAATAAAGTTGCACTGATCATTTGAGGTGATCCAGCAAGGCCAGCACTCACCTTGCTGATAAAATCATCCAATATTTCTGATTATAGAAAGAAAGAAGAAATAAATTAAGAAGGAAACAGAAAGACAAAAACAAATGAAAGAAAGGAAAGGGCTTTATTTAAAAAGACAGAAAAAACTTAAAATAAATCAATAAAAATAAGTAAAAGAGAAAAGATATTATGCTAAACAATATCTGAGGGTGGAATTTTCATGTAGTACAATTGATTCGCAGCTTTTTTTTAATTTATTTGTATTTTTGAAAGGTGGGATCCATTTCCAAATAAAGTTCTAAAATTGTACTAAAATTCTCACAACAGATTTCTTTGGAATAGAAAAATCAAAAACATCTTTTATTTCAATACTAATGACAGCTACTAAGAAAATAAGTGACCAGTCCTTTCACTTTTTTAAATTAAAGTGCATCAAAAGTAGATCATTTACCATTTTCTTCTGTTCCCTCATTCCATTTCAAGAAGGCTTCTGACATAACAACAATGAGCTCATATGCTGCAGCTCTGGCTTTCATACCAATTTCTTTTGTGCATAAAATTGCCTGTAATAAAAGAAATTTTAAAAAATTCAAACAGTGTGAATATATGGAAAAAATACTGTTCGACACTACAACCCCAAATCAATAGAAATGTCTTAATGTTGAACTCCACAGTAGTGTCGAATTCTGAGTACCACATAGAAAATAGGCTCGAAGTCTAAATAAGTCAAACTTTAACATACCTCTGGTAGTGCAGCCATCAAAAATGAGTCATTACTTTCTGTCAGCCTTTTGAACACATGAATCAAACATTTCAAACGTGGCTAGAGGAAAAAAGATATAACAGTGTAAATGTAAGTATCATGATTAAGACAAATCAATGCATCTCCATTTAGCTGATGTATCCTTGACTTTATCTTCATACTAGCAGTCAAAATGTTTTACGTGAAAAGCTGCATTATAAAAAGACCAGGGTTGTTGTTTCTGTGAGAAGAATTTTCTTTCTTTTCTTTTATTTAATTTATTAGACCTACTTTTCCTTCCAGTGAAATCTGGGAAAATTTAGACTTAGATGAAATGGCTTCATTTGTAAGAAATTAAAACAAACATGAGAAACACTACCAATTACACCTTTTTGATTGTATGCTTTCAGTTTGTAGCAGCAGGACAATTCAAGATTTTCTTTTATTTTGAGTCATTTGTTTACAACATTTTGTAACCTTGGGCTCTACTCACAGCCTTTGATGAAGGACTAGATTTGGACAAAGACTGCAGAAGCGTATCTTGAATGCCCTCTAAATTAGAGGTCACAAACTCCTCACAATGAGATGATTCTCCACCACAAAGCGCTTCAAGCAGACGATAGGATTTCTTCTGCACTGTGCGGTCCTCAGACTTTTAAAAAAAAAAAAAAAAAAAAAAAATATAGCAAACAAAGAGAGAAAATAAATACATTATTCTAGATGAAAACCAGCAAGTGTTTTACCTTTTTTTTTATTTTTATTATGGACTTAGAGAAAATGACAGGGTTATACGACGAAGATCTAATCTTAGAGGTGAGTTATTAGAGGGGTATTTTAAATAGGAGAAGAAAAAAATGCTCCGTGAAAACAGCGGGTTATTAATGTTATTAAGCGAAGTAGGCTATATAAAGGTGATTTATAAGATTGTGACTACTGTATTACAATTGATAATGTAATTCAACATATAGTGGAGTACATTTTTATATCAATCTAAATGATGGGTTCATCAGTCATTTGTAACTACCAGTTGTTCAATACCTCACTTTTGTTACCCACTATGATTCTACAAATCATAAGCATAATTATCAATTTTGTATCGTTATTTGTACTTCTCACACCTTCCAGCCCAGTGCTAGTCAAATTGTTGACAGATTGGCTTGGCTGAGGTGACAAAAGAGGGTGACCTTCGGTGACTAACTTTGGTATCTCAGAGTCATCACCGCCTCTCTACTACACAATTCGCATAATCCTTTGTTATTAGCATAGCCAGCTGGTTGCATTCAATATGTGCTTGCATCCTCCACCTAAACCTAACACCTGGTCGGCCATTCATCGTCATCAATCATTTGATGTGATTTAAGACTTACCAGTGTTATCTTATTCATATGTTTGTGCAATAGTAATGCAGATGTCCACCAAAACACATCAAGTGTTTGCTTTGTTTTATTCAAAACCAGACAACAAGTGTTCCAATTAAGCTATATAAATTTTGTAGAAAGAATTTGGTCTTGGTGAAATAATTCCAATTACACGGCTGTTCAGATAAAGCAGATTTCCAATCATTGTCGTCAACTGCATCCATCAGACAACATACAAAATATCTAATTTAATAAGAGAGTACAGAAAAATTTTCATGAAACATTGGTTCAAATTGGTGACCACTAGTATCTGAAGAAGATAAAAAATAATATAAATCTGAGTCAAAGAAGTGGTAAACTCAATTGCCTCAAAAGAAAGTAAGAATTAAGATATAGCCAACCTGTAATTTTGGTTTGGTCAAAGCAAATAACTTTTTCAGTCGGGCCAAATCAGTAAAGGACACCAATGCCGTTGCCAAGTCTAGGAGAGCATTGCTGCAATGGAGAATTGAATACTCAAAAGTGACTTCAAAATGCTTACTTATTTAAAATGCATGTGACATTACAAGTCAGCAGCACCTAAAGACATCTCAGATATATCATGGTATTCTTGAAAAATATGACTAATGTAGGGGGGGGGGGGG
>JBCJKE010012674.1:0-12703 GCA_039654525.1 Melibe bucephala | reverse complement strand
TAATAATAATAATAATAATAATAATAATAAGAAGAAGAAGAAGAAGAAGAAGAAGAAGAAGAAGAAGAAGAAGAAAAGGAAGAACAAGAACAAGAACAAGAACAAGAATAATAACAATACTTGGCCATGTCTCTCCTGCCAGTTTGTCCTGTGTGAAAATCCTTTCCACGAATGCCGGTCAGTCCAGGCTTGTGACGTCACTGGGTCATGTGACACGACCCTGGCAGCTTGTGGTCCGAAAGGTGGGAAATAGCAGATGGTGGTTTGGTGCATGAACTGTCTGCCTGTCATACACACACATGCACAAACACACACGCGCGTGCGCGCACGCACACACACACATACACATACACATGCTCTTCAAAGACTGAATTACCAAAATACAATAATTAGACCCATACATATTTCTTTCTTTCTTTGTCGATATACCATTTTACCTTTCAGTGTATAGTGTATAACTTTAACTTAAAGTTCCCGAAATGCTCTTTCTCCAGCCTTTCCTTTCCTGACATTTCCTGCTACCTTCTGTGAGGGATACATTTATATTCTTTAGAGCCTCTTTTATATCTTCCTCTCACTTTCTACAAGATCTACCTACCTCTTGGTCTCTTGCCTTGAGTTTTAGCATTGTATACTGATTTAGCAATTCTTTCATCATTCATTCTGCTGACATGTCCAAACCATCTAAGGTGATTAATTTCTATTTTCGTTTTTACATCATTTACTTGAGTTCTTAAGAAGTAAATTTAGCAAAAATACACACATCATGTGTATTATATTGTTAAGAGTACAGCCGTTTAAGTTTAATAATTATACTGTTCGTATCTTAAAACTAATCAACACGCAGACGACAACTACATCCCATGTGCCCACGGACTTCCGGTGATGGACCTGATTGGCCAAGAGGTGCTGTGCGGACCGGAAGCAAGGTGCCCTGTTGGCTTTCATTGCCATGAAGAGCGGTGTTGTCCTACAAAGGATTTCAGCCTCGGCCTAAGTATATCAATTGATCTTGGTCACGTGTCAATAGTAAGACGCCTACGCGTCAACCCATCAAGTGGTTTCGATATTACATTACTCAAATGACTCGACAGGAAATTGATAAGATCTCAACCATGCTAGGAGATGAGAACTTAATCTCAGGCAGAAAATAGATTGTAATATGTATTTGAACGGTTTATTCATTATTAATACTTAATTTATATCTTAATTCAAGAATATTCGAAGACGTGGATCTCTCCTTTGGTTGGTTTTGTTTGTTTGTTGTTGCTGTTGTTTTTTGATTGTTTGTTGTTTTTGTGTTGGGTTTTGTTTGTTTGGGTTTGGGGGTTTTTTGGGGTTTGTTTTTTGTTGTTTGTTTTTGTTTTGTTTTTTGTTTTTGTTTTGTTTTTGTTTTGTTTTTTGTTTTGTTTTTGTTGTTGTTTGTTTTTTGTTTTTGTTTTGTTTTTTTTTTTGGGTTTTTTTTTTTTTTTTTTTTTGGGGGGGGGGGGGGGGTTTTTGGGGTTTTTTTTTTTTTTTTTTTTTTCTTTGTTTCTTATATTTGATTTTGTTGGTGTTTTTGTCGTCCTTGTCGTTGTTGATTTTTTTGTATTATTGTTTTTTTTTCTCTTTTGTTTGGGTGTTTGTTGTTGTGGTTTGTTGCAATACTTTCCTTGAAGAAGAGGCGGGTGGAGATGCGTTGTTGTTTTGTTTGTGTTGTTGTTATAATTGTTGTTGTTGTTTTGATTGTTGCTTTTTATTTGTGTGTGTGTGTGTGGGGGGGGGGGGGAGAGAAGTTGTTATTATATTCGAAGTGGGATAAGGGGAAGGAGTCAAAAGCATCTTCTGCACGTCCGTCCCCTCTTTTCTGTCTATTCCAAGATCTGCCTGCATGCGTCCAAGATGACCTTGCTGCCCTTCAAAGATCGTCTGACAGGCCGGCCTTGACCTACCATGCCTGTGTTGACCTTTGTGAAAACGACGATGACTGCCATGGCAGTGGGCAACAACATTGCTGCTTAGGGTGAGAGCATGGTTCAAACTCAAATCGAATTCAAAGCTAATGGATGTCATCTCAAACGATCGGCATGGAAAAGGCTTCGACTTCAAGATGAACATTCTTATAAATTAAAGGGATTAGAATCTTTAGATCCATAATCATACGCCTACTGGTCTTTTTTTTTTTTTTTTTTTTTTTTTGATAACTCAATTGAGCCTTCGTAAGAATTCAATGAGCTGAGGGTTTGAATTCATTGAAAAGAGGAAAGGGTAGGTCTGTGGTGTCATTTGGTGTATCTATACTACATGTACATCATTTTAAAACAATTGGTGAGCCTGTATCGTTTTGGAGTGCCTATATGAGCGTGAGCAGCATGGTATAGTCAGTGGTAAGACGCTCAAAAGGTTATGGGTTCGAGTCACATTGATGGCCCTAGCGAAAGGTTTTCCATATATGCCACACTTTCCTCGCCACATTCAAATGTAACGAGTAACTGGCCGTTAAATAGCGTTGTCTCCGTACGAAAACACAAAACAAACCTATAGCGCCAAATTGGTCACATTCTGTGAAGATTTCAGAGAAATCCCCGTCAATAAAGCAATGCGAGCATACTTCATCCAATGTGGCAATAGATTCATAGGAAGACCGAAAACAACCCTCCCAATTGTGCTCAATCGAGATCTCTCACCTATCGCCTACCCACAAATCAATTCGCAAATCGCACAGGACAGGAAAAACGTGGGGACACCTCACATCTAGAATGAGGAAAGCCGCCGAAGCGTCTCAGACGGTGAACTGGAGCGCGACACGGCCTTATGTCAAGTAAGTCAAATTGGCTGCATGCTCAGTCTTTGGTGTGTTTTATCCTTTGGTATGACCCCGGAGTGGACTAACCATCTTTGTGTGTACTTATTTGAGAGAGATCCTCTTATCTGAAGACCTGGCACTTCTTCTATCTCGGTCTCGATAATTTTGTTCAACTTGCCATACCATGAGCACCAGAGACAAGGCAATGTCAATGACTGTGAGACCTCTATGTCTTCAAACAGGAATTGCAGTACTCAGTGCCAAACACGCCCGGTCCATCAACCAATAGCAGCAGCATCCGCGACCACGACCACCACCGCAGCACCTTTGAAGCCCATGCCCGAGCTGGTGTCGACTCCAAGGCCTGCTGCTGATGACGTCACTGTCGTGATAGCCGCAGACTACAGACCAAGACCAACACTTGCAGATGTCGGTGGCAACGACGTCTTCGCTGGGACGAGCAGACAGGCAGATTCCTCGTCTGGTCCACATGGTGAGTGAAGTGTGCGTCAAATAAAAGCGCCTGTATCAACGTCAACATACTACAAAAACAACAACAACAGAAACCACCACCACCACCACAGCTACATATACCACCACCACCACCACCACAGCTACATATACCACCACCACCACCACCACAGCTGCTACTACTACTACTACTACTACTACTACTACTACTACTACTACTAAATACTACTACTACTACTAAATACTACTACAACTACGACGTCAACATACTACAACAACAACAAAAACTACCACCACCACCACAGCTACATCTACCACCACTACCACCACCACCACCAAAGCTACTACTACTACTACTACTACTACTACTACTACCTACTACTACTACTACTACTACTACTACTACTACAACTACTACTACTGCTGCTGCTGCTACTATTACTACTACTACTACTATTACTACTTATCACTACTACTACTACTACTACTACTACTACTACTACTACTACTACTACTACTACTACCACTACTACTACTACTACTGCCGCTCCTGTAAAGTTTATTTACTTTTATTTTACCTTATTACCGTTATCTGTAATCAATAACAAACACAAAAAATCCACGAAAAAAATATGATTTTGAAAAGAAAATAGTTTATATAAAATAAAAAGGACACCTCGGTCTCTGTGTGTATAGATAACAGAAGACGTCCACCCAATCCTTCATTCCAGAATCCAGTAGAGGGCCCGTTAAAGCGCCACCAATCAACCGTGGAACTGAGAGAATCCCAGCCCCAAAGCCGCTACAGGAGCCTGACGGCAATGTCGTGCACAGTAAGTTCAATACCAACTTTATATAGACAGTATACATGTACTAGAATGCGACACTAAATGTACCGAGACCAATAAATTATATTTTACTAGTGTTTCCAATGGTTTTTACTTGGCACGTTACAATCTTTAATTATCTGAACCATAGCTTGCACAATACAAAGAAGAGCTCACGTGCAAAATCGTCCCATGGGTAAGCGAGAGGCTCGGATTGCCGCACCAAACGAAAACAGGTTGGTCTAGTCGGTCAGTTCCATTATTATTATTACTATTATTATTATTGTCATGATCAAAAGTACAATATAATTTTCCTTTTGATCATGGGATCGGCAAAGTCCGATTTTCGTAGATTTGTTTTCCGCACTTTCTTGTACGCAGGAAAGTTGCGTCATAGTCTTTGCTCTTCTAGCTACATACAATATCGGTAGCTAGGAGAACCTCAGTTAGCTCGGTTGTTCCGTAGGGAAAAGACGTATTTGTTAGGAATAGTTATAGGACTGTCTTTTAGTTCCCTATGGACCAACTGAGCGACACTCAGTAAATAAATATAAAATTAAAATATAGATCTATACTAAAATTCATTTTATAGAAAAAACATAATAGGCTAATAGAGTCATTGCTGAGGGTGAGGCTGAAAGATGAGCATCATTTATGACTTCTTCGTGAAGAAATTATAAATAAATTTCTTTTATGAAAATGTCAAAGTAACTGATGGTATTGGGATATTTTTTATTCATCATCGTCTGCAATCCTACTCCCATCATGATATGTCTACATCTGTCGTGACATGTCCTCTACATCGTAACTTGTTCCCCATCATATTCGTGACAATTATTATGATTATTATTATGATTATTATTTTATTATGATTATTATTATCGCTATTATTACTATTATTATTATTATTATTATTATTATTATTATTATTACTATTATTATTATTGTATCATAATTATTAATATTATTATCACAATTATATTATCATTATTATTATTATTATTATTATTATTGCAATTATATTATTATCGCAATTATATTACTATCGCAATTATATTATTATTATTATAATTAAATAAATTAAATAAAATTATGAACTTTTATATATTGCAATAACAACCAAATGTGCTCAAAGTGCTTTACAAAGGTCCCCAGCCGACAGCAATACTGAACACATAAGACAGGACATGCTAGCATGAGGGCAGTTAGGCACCACACATTGTTTTCCAGACGGAGACAATGCTGTTTGAAGGCCAGGTACTCATTACATCTGAGTAGGGTGAGGAATATGTGGTATATATGGAAAACCCTTCTCAAGGACCCACAGCCTGACTCGAACCCGCAACCTCTGGATTACGAGCCGAGCGTCTTACCACTAGACCACTCTGCCAATTATTATTATTATTATTATCTGGTAGTACATGCACACACAATGAAATTAATTTTACACAGGTAACATACTGTAGGGTAACATATGCATATAATTATGCAACATGTAACATACTTTAGAGTAATACATGAGCATAATAACTATTAAAATGTAACACACTATATATGGTACTGCATGTATATCTATAAAAATCATTAACATGATGTAACATACTATATATGGTTATTCATGCAATGTATAAATAATAATCACAAACATGTTTCATACTTTATGGTAATACATGTAGTGGAGTCCGCTTAAAGTGAAATCTTTGGAACCAGCAGAAAGTGTACACTTTATCCGAGGTTCAGTTAAACCATTTTGATCAAAATAAATGGGAGAGCCCACATGTGCAACAACGAAAATGAAAGCCAGGCGAATGACGATTGAGGAGGGTGGCATGAGGAGACAGGCAGAGCATGTGATGTGCCAGCATATTCTTGCCTAGACATGCCTCTCACTTCTCTGATGCGGGGATAGAGATATTAAGTCAAATGGATATAACTATTACTATAATGGATGGCATGTATGTGCTGGCAGGGATGGCGTGTTAGTGTTAGCATTACGGAAGTGCACAAATAAGCGGAATGCACCACAGGGTGGGGTGGAGGCCCAGAAACTAGCTATGCACAGTGGTGGGTCTAGGGTGGAGGTGGGATCGGGAGACAACACAGTGAACGAGCTTAGAGCTCTTTCTTTCTGATTGCCAACGCTGAACTGGGATTGTCTGCCGATGCCCTAAACAAGGAATTTTATTTTTACAGCACGGCGACAGTGACACAGTCAGTCCGTTCTTCAATTTCACTCATTTTGGGCGTTAATTTTATCCGATTTCCCCATGAAACCACTTCACTTTATCCACTATTTTTTTTACTCAAACAAATAGCATTTCAATTGGGACCACAGAATATTGTTCACTTTGACAGATTGTTCAATTAAAGTGTGTTCACTTTAGGCAGACTCCACTGTACATGTATACATAATAACCATAAACATGTAACATACCATATATGGTAATTATGTATATAATATTCGTAAACATATAACATACATGTATAAATTACCACTTGTAGTTACGCTTATCATAAGTAAAGATACATGTTGGTTGAGAATTATGAGAACAAATATGTCATCATAATAAGGTGAATACAATATTATTGTTATTATTCTTGCCTCATACAAAGGAAATGAATGGCAGGAATGAGAACAACATTAAATCCCTTAAGAAAACAAACAAATGAAATTTACCTTTTATTTTATCCTCAGAACTTTTCTGATACTACTATTACAGTGCTGAGTGAACATGGATGTGCTCTTCTTAGCTTTACATTATATAGAGAATCAAATTATTTTATTTAAGGTTGGCATGACCAATACATCATAAATAAGAAGAAACTTAATTCTGTTTCAAAACCTACATTTTGAAATATATTCACTATGTATGTAATTTTAAAAAATCGGTCTCTGCCAATCTTAAAAAAAAAAACAAAAAAAAAAAAACAAACAAACAAACAACTCTCAGTGAGGACAATCACTTCAATGAAAACGACTGAATAAGACAAGCCCCTGGGAAAGACAATGTTGATCTGGAACGCAGAGACCAAGTTACCGCCTTTAGACTCCCTAACAATACATACGTCAATAAACATTCACTTAATCCAAATGAAACCCGGCCATCATGTTGCTAGATTGATACTGACAACAACATGGCTACATCTCTCCAACCCTGTAAATCATAAATCATATAATCTTGCCAAATGATTCCAATTGCGACACAATCATACATTACTATCACATCTTCCATTTCTTTCTTCTCCACAGAGCCCTGACAGTGGCTAAGTGGCATTCAAACTGACACTCCCCTCAAAGAACATAGAGCAAGAAATAAGGTTATCCCACTTTTCAAATCAATCAATAGCGAAGCAGTACATTCACCATTTTTCAAATCAATCAATAGCGAAGCAGTACATTCATTATCAAGCAAGGAATTAAATGTATATGAAAAATAGAGATCATGAGATCTGGTGTTCATACATTTACATTACCCTCTTCACATGTACATAGACCGGATCCAATCATTTGTATCCTTATTTCACTCAGATTATGGAATAAAATATCAGACACTGAAGATGTAAAACAGAAACTTGTATTTACAACACTGACATCATAACACTAGATAGAATTATTTTTTGATGTGTTGACAAGAATACTCAGTTGAGTTGAATTTCTCATCTATTTTGAAAACTAAAACTAGACACGGTGAGTCAAGGAATGCTGAATGTGGTCCCTGCAGTGCTAAGAGAGGTGACATGGGTGGTTTGTGCTCGGATAAGGCACTTTATTCTCATTCATCATCCCACTCATGTGAGGAAAAATACCAGTTCTAGAACAGTGGGACCAGCGTGCTGCACTATGCTAATAAGTCCAGTTTGGTAGCAGGATCATGTAAGCCGTTGATTACTATCTTTGATACTTCTTGAATGGCTCACAGTAATTGTATACTATACTTGAACTTGACAATTCCTTTTTTTTTTTTACTATGAGGACCGACCAAGAGTGGTAATTTTCATCAATGTGATTGTTCAATGATTTGGCAAGTACTGCGGACATGTCTTTCTGACAATTTAGGTATAAATAGATGTTACAATTGAATAAAACCTGACCATGCTCTGATGTATCTTCTTTGTGACTGCCCTTATATACAAGTATTGATTATAAATGTGTGTATTTTGCCACAGTAATTCGAATGTCAAAATATGAAAAAGAATAAAGAAATTTTTGAGACAGAAATTTGTCCTTTGGTTTTTAACTGAAAATAGAGCATCAGCCAACGAGCAATGCCGCATTAGGAGACAATCAGTGTATATGACCCTGCCTGAGGATTAAATCATAATGTCCCAAATGGGGTTCGAACATGGCCTTTCAGTTGAGTGTCCAGCCAAAGTTGTACCACTGTGATCATGAAGAGTTTTTTTCCTGTTTAACACACATTTTATCAAATCTACAGCTTGGCAAAAAACAGCCAGTTTGACTGGACATGACATAAAAAAAAAAAATAAATAAATTTAAAAAAAACCTTCCTACCCACATGTTCATTCCGATCCACACTTAAATAACACATTATAATACATGCAAACATACTAAAAATTAACAACTATTGAGCATTTCTGTGCATTGATGTGGATTCAGTGCAAAAATTAATATAATCTTAACACAAGAATTCACCCTTCCACACTTATGACACGGCTTCCTTCTCTTTAACCCAAGTTGAAGATCCCACTGGTCGCACTGGAACCTCCACATCTTCTTCCACCAGTTTAGAGGAGTTCAGTTTGCTGGTGGTGTACAAGCCAATCCCAGAAACCACCAGAATGTTGCCCAGCCACCATGTCCAGCTCCGGGTCTCCCCTGTCCAGAGGATAGCGATGAGTGTTTGGAAAACAGACTTGGCGTTGATGCTGATGTTGTGGGTCAAAGGGGAGGTGACTGCTATTTGGAGAGCGCTGATCCAACCCATCAGAAAACTCACTGTGCCCGACAATACAATCATACTCCAAACTTTTATGCTCCCCACAGCAGGAGAGTCTCCAAAAGCCTGCATCTGACCACTTGAGTAAATCAGAGGAGTCATGGCAACAAAGCTGATAATACTGTTGTTGAAAGAGATCTGCAATGGCGCCAACTTTTTTGCCTTTTGCACTCTTTTAAAGAACACACCACACAGAGCGGCAAAAACACTGGCAAATATTCCATAAATTATACCTATAAATTGAACACCCTGTGACAACACCTCCACATCAACACTAATGTAAAATCCCATGATGATGAGAAAGCTGGACAAAAATATATGAAAGGTAAAGCGTTCTTTAAGAAACAGACCACTGAAAGTAATGACAAATACCAATGTAAGGGATCTTGCAACCTGGTAAAAGGCAACACTGATGTATTTCAACATGAGATTATTGAAGACTAGTGTCCCTGTGAAGGTCATGGATGCAAAAATCATATCTGGCAGAAACAAAGAGTGTAAGTCAAACCGTGGCCCATTCCACGGCTTGTCCAGCAGATAAAAGATGAAGTGTATGCCAAGTACGCAGCAGATGGCAATGCTGTTCTGCAACCAAACAAGCAAAACTGAAATGTCAGAGGTCACTTCCGATCCACTCATGAGGTGCTTAGTGATGAATAACATAGTTATTGCAATGAACCAATAGGAGGCTATAACACCTACAAAACGAATGTTGTGATTCATTTTGCTATGATTATTGTTAAAATTTACACCAAACACTAAAAAGTAATTTTTAAGAGGACATCACTTCCTCCTTTTACGTCAAATTATACACAGCAAGTCTAAGAAAAGATCTATGAAGGTACTTTTGCACCAGTACATCATCAATGCTAACATAACGCCTTCGAAAAAAAATTTATTTTGATATTCATAAAAGGAGAACAGTTTGTCAAACAACCATATTTCTGACCAGATTGTACTACAAGATTTATATTTCATATGATCACTCTTGAATAAATAAGTTTCAGGTATCTAGGAGAGTCAATGCATATATATATATTATATCATAAACTAAATATTTAAATCGTTGATCACATTTCAATTGATGAGTTTGAATCAGTCTCAAAAGTTCAAAGCTATCATAAACAAAGACGTTTGTAAGTGTTGGAAAAATTCTCGTTGTCTGAAAATCCAACGATGAATTGAGTGAAGAACAGAAAATATGGAACCTTTAATCTGGAAAAGATAAAAAAAAAATTTTTTAATTTAGTGTTTAATACAACATCAAATCACAAACTTTTTTTTTTTTAAGTTGCAGGGGGGAAAAAACAATAATTATAAAATCCGTCAAAATTCTTATATATATATCAAAGCTTTCCTTGTAAGTCATAATTCATATATATGTGTACAATAATGTCATCATATGAGTCAAAAGTTGATTGTATGTTCAACTTTACAAAGAGAAACGATGTATATTTACAATTTTGCAAATCTTTATGAACCTTCTCGTGGACTTTACAGGCTTTGCTAAAACAGACTTTTGATCTAAAATCTTCAGATCCAGATCTGAAATTATAAAACTTCATTTTATATTTGAAACATCAGTGAAACCTTTGATATGACAACATTCACATACACAAAGCAGGATCCTTTACTGGTTCTTAAAGCAGCTAGCCACCAAGTAAAAAAAAACAAAACAAAACAAACAGCTTGAAAAAAAACAAAAAAACAAAACATTATAATTATATATATATATATATATACTACTGAGTCCATGTCAGGCCAGGCGAGACTCTAACCTACTACATCATGTATACACTTGACCCTGTGTCTCATCCATAATTGGACACCTTGCTCACTTATTCTAGTACATTTCAAGAAATCCGCCATGGCAGCAGTCAATATATGATATAAATAACTCTTCTCTAAATATAATTCTTGGGAAGAATAAGTAAAGCAGTGTTAGGATTATGGAGTAGGATTGAAGATCGTGTCCCTTGTCTCTTAGCAGCTGTTATGACATTGATTTTGAGGCAGTGGCAAGCATTATGGGAATGAAAACATTTACTATTTTAAAAGAAAACGATGGATTTGGATATAGTCCCAATACTCACTCCCTCTATATAAAATAATAGTAATAAAAATAGACACTATTGTGTCCCCCCACGGCAAGTCTCTGTAAACGATAGCTTCCACTTCTCAAAATTATGGTGAGACCTTTGGACATGTAGATCTGGGCCTATTTTTAAAACTAAAATTCGGATCTTCTGCTGTAGATGAAAATTGTATCAAGTGCCCAAACCCTGATGTACAACTAAGAGGCGGTCACAATCGTATTTTCACCAAGGCTGAGAATAAGCTGAGTTTTTCTATTTCAACCTGGCAGAGAATAAAATCCAACTTATCCTCTGCCTGGTTCAGAAGAAAGACAGCCTACCAGCCTTTCCAAACATAATATTTTATGACTGGCAGGTAGGTAGCTTTTCGGGCTGAGAATAAACCGGATATATATTATTCTCAACCAGGGAGTCTCGGTGAAAATACGATTGTGGACGTTAGTTGCAGGGGTTTGGGAATTTGATACAATTTTTGTTCAAAGTACGGTCGGAATTCAATAGCCTACATCATGTTTAAGGGCCTCACCATGAATAGCAGGTTGAGAGATGTGAGTGTAGATCTAGTCAAAGCTATTGTTTGCAATGACTCGCCGTGCCCCAATTCATGTCTATATTATATTACTATCATTTACATAGGAAGTGACTATCGGAAATGACTACCCATAAAATATAAATAATATATATATATAGTAAACACATTCATTCCCACAGTACCCACCACTGCCTCAAAATCAATCCAATAACGGCCACTGAGAGACAAGAGGCATGTAGAAATAAAAAGAGAATAGCTGCTGAATCGCGCTAGCATTTTAGGCCTCACTGATCTGGAAGTGTTGCTTATGAAACTACGGTCATCAGGGGATGTAACTGAAAAAATATTTGTCAATCAGTCACTACGAAAATGGTTTGAAGTTAGGGCTTTCAATTTTCATGTCTAGAATTAGAAGTACCCAATATATATACATGTTTTCACTCAACGAAGGTTCAGGTGGAAAGACAATGGCAATGCGAGTGACCCATTGACAAGCCTCAAGACTAAAAGAAGGTCAAGTCTCCTCACCGAGGAAAAAAACATGGCTGAGATTAATACCGTTATATAGCCCACTTGAGAATAAACACAAAGCATTATTTATCACAAGTCTCTGGCTGTAACTTGTACAAATGATTTGGCTGGATATAGTGCAGACAGGCCGACATCGAAGTCGCCTCCCAGTGCATGATGGCAACCATTATGCATATATATATTTAGATATCTAGTCTTCGTGTCCCTGAACCAAAATACACCATATCATATGAGAAGTTAGACGTATTTGATCGAGTTGGGGACCATTTCCAGCACGCTTGAGGCATTAAATTTGATGGTGGGTGCCTACTGGCGGCTAGCCACTAGTTCACACAGATGTTGTTATGTCAGAGTGGAACAAAATGTTCGGAACTTTCAAATTGCAGAAAAAAAAAAAAAAAATACCACTCTAATAATCCCCAAGGAAAATTATCTTTTGGTTTTTAACTGAAAACCGAGCGTCAGCCACAAGAGCAGCGCCGCAAACGTAGGCAATTTGTGTT
>JBCJKE010012344.1:0-12718 GCA_039654525.1 Melibe bucephala | reverse complement strand
GAGAGAGAGAGAGAGAGAGAGAAAGGAGGGTGGGGGGGGGAACGAGAGAGAGAGAGAAAGAGAGAGAAGAGAGAGGGGGGAGAGAAAGAGTGAGAAAGAGAGAGGGAGGAAGAGAGAGGAAGAGGGATCCGAAAGAGAATGAGGAGAGAAAAAGAAAGAAAGAAAGAAAAAAGAAAGAAAGAAAGACAGAAAAAAGGAAAGAAAGAGTGGGGATATCAAGGGTTGTGGTACAGGAGGACTGAAAGTGATACTACTAAACATTGACTACGACGATATAATGCTTACCAACAATCCAAACTTGTACGAACATGAATTGTATCAATGGCCTTGACTTCACACATTCTGATCTTCATCGGTTGTTGAATTTTGTTCACAGGTAATCCATTTGGAAACACAATATTGGCATCAAACAATTCGGACACACGTATAACAGTTTCGTGTTTTAAAATAGAACCAAACATTTCTAGAGATATACGTATCCGAGGTGATTTTCTCGTCATTGATTGCATCACAAGGCACTTGGGAAAACTGCTGTTGTTTTTGTTTTCGAAAAGTAGTAAATCTATTTAAATTACGATGGGTTGAGATAGGCGTTAATTTTATTCCTAGTCGGCTTAATCAATTCATTTATAAATGATGTATCAGAAAATCAACTAGGCCGATAACTTATCTTACATACATTGCATCATCAGAAAAAAAATGTTTCGTTTTCTTTTGTTTTATTTTGATTTTAACTTCGAAAGTTGTTGTTTTTTTTAATACGACGATCTTCCATCCGGACTGTTGCTAGATTCCAGATTCCCAGGCAGAGAGGCCTCCGCTGTCCAAGGCATAATATGACCAATAACTGTGAAGCCTTGGTTCTTGAGTCGCTTGTCAGGCAGGCTCATTGACAGCGGGCCTCTATGGCGAGATGTCTCGCAGAGAAAGAGAGAGAGAACTATTTCTTATTTCTTTTCATGGAATTCTGTATCAAAGGAGCGGGGCCGGGGATGGAGAAGGTGAGGGGGAGGTTGGATGGAGACGGGAGGGAGACGGTGGAGAGTAGCTAAAATTCCATTGGCGACTGCGACAAGAGAAGTGGGGGTGGGGGGGGGGGTGGCAAACTTGCCGTACGTCAATATTTGCCGTTCCGACTTAGCTTGTCTTTAGAGCTCTCTCGCTCTGCCTCGCCCTCCTTCACGAGATGTGGAAACGGTGTCCGCAGAGCCCCGCGCCCATTCAACCCGTTGGCAAACACCGATAAATTGGCGGTTAAGTCTCAATTTGTGGTAATTTATACGTACACATTATTCCCCTAATCAAATTTTTCCACCCACTTCGCCGATAAAGCCATGTTCGTCCAGAGTAAAGGAAATAATAATGAAATGAGTGAAAAGAACGGCGACTGAGGCCCGTCAATAAAGTGATAGAATCATGCCTGCGCCTCTCACGTGTAAGGGCATGAGTATTTTTATCGTGAAATTAATCTTTCGTTCCTGGAAAGTACAAATAGCTTCACTAGTTCTAAACATTCCATAACCTGATACGTCAATAGGATTTTTCTTTAAGTTTATAATTATTCGTGGTATACAAGGATTAATTCTTTGACTACCATAAGCGAATACATTGGGATGAGCGTGATTTAACTCTTTGACTACAATTTACCCTTATATTGGGATGAGCACATCCATCCCGATATATGAGCAAATTGTAGTCAAAGAGTTAAATGATGCCCTTGCCTACTATGGGCTTATGTCAGTCAAGAATTTTAACTCGTGCTCGCGACGATTTATTGCCCATATATCGTCGAATGGCACTGAAAGTGTTAAGGGTAAAAGTTACCCAGCTTGATTTGTGGTGCTCGACAGAAAGATAATTGGTCAGTGGAGTCGGATAATGTAAAAGTGGGATTAATGTTCTAATTCGTGTCTCAAATGGATGTATCCCAACATCGCAAACATAAGCAAGTTCAAGTTGTGACAATTGTCGACGCTTTGTGGGCAGCGTGGTCTAGAGGTAAGACGCTCGGCTCGTAGTCGAAAGGTTGCCGGTTCGAGCCACGCTGCGGGCCCTTGGGAAAGGTTTTCCATGTATACCACATTTTCCTCACCCAACTCAGGTGTGATGAGTACCTGGCCGTAAACGCCGTTGTCTTCGTGATATGAAGAATGTATTGCGCTTAGCCGGCAGCATAACTTTCTGTCTTATGTCATTGTGCCAAATGTTGCTGTTGACCAGGGACCACTTGTAAAGCGCTTTGAGCACGTTTAATGGATATTGCGCCATAACAGCTCCATTTTTTTTTTTTTTTTTTTTTTAGCAAAGCATTTCATGGATCTTATAATTTATTAGTTTGGTGTGTGACAATAAGATAACTCACAAATATTCACAAATCCTATTAAGGTAGAAGCCCTCATCAGCCTGTAATACCATCTTTCTCTTCATCAGTTGAATCTGGTATTTTAGTTGTGTGCTTTGAGCTAATCATTTCTTTGTAATTATGTAATTGTTTCTGATCTTTCCAGAGGACATCTAGTCTCCGTTCGAATGCTGCGGTACTTTCCGATGACACAACCTTATCTTTCGTAAACTATTCCACATGCTATACATCCGCTCAAAGAGTGTTTACTTTCTTATGTTTAATCTAAACTTTCCGATCGACAATTTATATTGGTGTCCCCTATTGTTACAGCTTTGATTATGATCGTGCTTTTGTAATGAATCTGAAACCTCTGGATCATATTTACCACTTAATTTTTGTAAGCTTCGATCATATAATATAATGATGGCAAATTTAATCTTTGTTGTAAACTTTCTTCTTATGAGAGTTCTTCTAAGCCAGGTACCAATTTCGTTGCACGTCAGGAATTAGAGCTGGGGCTGGTTGAAATAAAGATGCTACGTCTCTCAATGGATGTGACGAGATCAGACAAGATCATACATGAGCACATTAGAGAGAATGCTGACGTAGGCAAGTTCGGAGACAAGGTGAGAGAATCTAGATTGAGATGGCGCGGTCATGTTCAGAGAGGAGCTGAAGAGTACAATCTTAAGAGAATGCTTAAGGTGTCACTATCAATTAAAAAGGAAAAGGGGATGACAACAAGAATTATATGGATGGAATTAAGGAAGGTCTAATGGTGGCAGCTGGTGTAGGAGAGGAGGATGCGATGAACAGAAGTGGTGGGAGACGAAGAATCCGCTATGGTGACCCTTGGTGGGATAAGCCGGAAGAAGAAGATCAGTATGGTGAGTGAAAGTCACCACTGTTCAAGGGACTCGAAATGAGTTCTGCGCTGCAGATGAATTAATTTTCTATACATAACTAGTCACATTCTATATCCATGTCTATTTCAAAATACATAAAATCGTATCACATATTATGTAGATTTCATAGTGTACTCTCATGCGTGGTCTTCTTCGATCACAATTTTCAACCTATAAAGTGAAGTCAGCAAAGAAAAATTGCTCGTTTAAGTATGAAAAATCTGTCGATGTATTATTGGCTCATTGATATTCCGTGATTCATATTTAGTAGAGCCTTTTTAAAAATTAATTTTAATGTATGTAGATATACAGCGTATACAGTGGACGTTTTGGTATCAATTTCATGTCATATACAAAGTGGACGTTTATGAGAATTGATGACACAGCACGTAACGTTACGGTCTAGTTATGCATGCATGATGAAGCGCAATGAACTTGGTAACCTCTGTTGCTGGACTTGGTTTTTTTGGCTTGGTTCTAACAGCTGCATAATATTCTTCGATTGGTATTGACATGTCTGTGTGCAAGACAATAATGAATACAAGGATTGACTTTTTTAAATATATATATATTTTTTTTTTTTTTTTGGGGGGGGGGGTGGCAAATAACTTATAGGGGAAAGTTTACATGGTTATCGATATCTTGAACTGAATGGAAAATAGTTAAGAGAATCAAAAAAAATTAAAACGTACACAACTCTCATTAAGGTTATGCAACTTATGCAGTATAATACAAGCAATGTGATCCACCCACTCAGTTAATACTTTTGCCTATCTGTTTCGCTTTGCTGTCATGGAAACAGTTGGTGAACATCACGTACTGAGTTGCACTTCGTTAAACGTCCTGTAGTGTTTGCTAGTAATCAGTCACGTGTTAGACAGAATTCGGTTAGAGCAACAAAGTCTTCAAAGGGGTCGGGAGGCTGAAAGTGATACATGGATCTTTGACGCATTTAACTCACTGTTTTTGACCTTTGACGCAATACCGAGCTCTGATAGTGACATACTCAATGGTTGCTTGTCTGATCTTCGTTGTCAAGGCCCAGCATTTTTTTTTTATGTCTGTAATTATCTAAGTTGGCAACCTGTTTGATGTCTTTTACTCTTCATGTTTGGCATTTCATTTGGTGTGGAAGACGAGATGGATCTTTGTTGATGACTAAGATAGTATTGTTACAGGTCGTCTGAATTGCCTTGCTCACTTTTTTTAGAAATAGGTTCGTGTTGCTATGTTGGCAGGGATACCTTTGTGTCTTCATAAAGTATGTCCGAAGGAGTGCCACCAAGCTTCTCTAAATCACCCTCGCAATCTCCCAACTTCGCTGGCTTGGCCTAAACTCTGATCGTCTGGTTTATGCTGCAAATGCTAGCAACGACTCAAATATGGCGGACGGCCAGAATCGGTGTCAGATGCAATCAGAATAAATCTACCTTTTAATCTGTTTAATCTGTAGTGTTTATATTTGCATGCAAATGTTCTAGTGGCAGATTGGCTTTCCTTTGTTAAAAAATAGCATATTTTAATACATTATACGCTTTTAAGTGTATTAGCCTATTTGTGTCATAAATGTTAAAGAGCGAAATTAAGGGATTAAATGTGGTGAAAATTGCTAATTTGTAGCTAGAAGCATTGAAGTGATAAAAGCAACACCTTTCAAATACTCAACCACCCTCGAACAATAGTATTTCCTTTGAATCTAATGTATTTTCTTCATTCTCTTCTTACAGCAAAATTATGGTGTTTTGCATGTCATTGTTATCCCATTAAAAACATTAAAACATAAACATTCATTTATCTTGTTTTGTTTTCGTATAATAATATTATGTTGTTTGTGTGCTTGGTTTTGTATTTTTTATGTTTTTTCTTGTTTTGTTTTTGTTTTTTGTTATTGTTTTTGTTGTTGTTTTTGTGCTTTTTTCTGTGCTTTGTTTCATCTTGCGATCGTGGAGTGGGGTGGGGGGTTCTTTTCTTTTTGTGCCTTGGATGTTTATACTTGATTGTTATTTAATGAATAATATTTTATTTATATATTTACAAACTTCTTTACAGAAGATGCTTTGCAACATTTAAAGATAAGGTACGATTTTGCTAATGCACGAAAAGGTACGAATGCGGTTCAAACTTATTCTTAGACTTATTTTCAAGCTTTAAGTTGATGTATAATACTGTAAGCCTTCAGAATTATAATCCTTTAGCGTGCTTCCTTTACAAAAAAGACAAAACAAAAACAAACAACTTTTAACAACCCATCAATATGCTCGGGTCATTACAAAAACGGGGAACGGACTGCTCTAATCTCTGAGTCATGATTTCAAAAGACCTCTAAATGAAATTTTAATGTGCAGTTACTCAACAAGTACCTGGCATATATATATAAAAGAGGAACGACAGGAAGCTGAGATCACAAACTGCAACCTCACAACAGTGTGTGCCTTGTTCCTACTGCCAGCGACCATGCAAATCGAACATTGGACGTATCAGCCACGAAAGGAGCTGTTCTCGACTCCAGTCTTAAGACCTAGATGCTGCTAGGACCGTCTGCAAAGACGACAAAGGCCATATAATAATATAATAATAATAATATATAATATATATATATATAGTATAATATATAATTTTATATTATATTACGGATTTAAACACCAGACCCTTAAACTCTGCCAGGTAACACAGACCATAGAGGGGAGTGGTGACGAGATAATCATTATTATCAAGTCAGATACGGACAAGCATGAGTATGACAACGACGACACAAGTCAAAAGCAAATAGTAGGCAAGATGAAGTGAGCACCATTTTGCCCACATCACTAGGTTTGGGGGCAGGAAGGATGCAAGGAGAAAATAATCGATAAAAGCCTGGCAGCAATCCATCTGCTGACACATCCATTTGTATAGTTATCCTTCAGAATGTCCATAATAACGGCTGCAAATCGATAAATTAGCACAATTGGCCATCTACCTGGACAACATCAAAGATCGCTTTCAAATTTACCAACCAGGCCGTCTTCTCTACTCTTTATTCCAGTATCCGTCTGCCCATCTGTCTATCACCTAGTTACATATATATGTATGTATGTTTGTATGTATGCGTATGTATGTGTGTATGTGTGTATATGTGTTTGTATGTATGTGTGTATGTGTGTATGTGCGTATGTGTGTATGTGTGTATGTGTGTATGTGTGTATGTGTGTATGTGTGTATGTGTGTATGTGTGTATGTGTGTATGTGTGCATGTGTGTATGTGTGTATGTATGTGTGTATGTGTGTATGTATGTATGTCTGTATGTATGTATGTGTGCATGTGTATATGTGTGTATGTGTTTATGTGTCTTTGAGTGTATGTGTGTAGGTGTTTATGTGTGTATGTATGTGTGTACGTATGTATGTGTGTATGTCTGTCTGTGTGTTTGTATGTATGTACGTAACTATGTATGTATGTAGATGGATGGATGGATATGGATGGAAGGATGGATGGATGGAAGGATGGATTGATGGATGGACTGATGGATAGAATGATGAATGGATGCATATATATGATGTATGCATCTATGTATGTATGTATGTATGTATGTATGTATGTATGTATGTATGCATCTATGTATGTCTGTATTACGTATGTATGTATGTATATGTATGTATGTATGTATGTATGTATGTATACATGTGCATAAACGCATATTATTCGCTATAAATAAGCACAATGTGTGTGTGTGTCTACCAATAGATCGATCAGGAAAATAGAGGTGTATGGAGGTGCGCTGTGTGATAATCGGTCATTATCTTGATTCAAACATTTTTGATCCAACGGAATCTTATCGTTGAGAAAAAAAGTTAATTATAACATGATAGGACACAAAACAAAAACCAACTGTATGATATCAACACTAGTTGCAATCAGTGAAAATGTCTCCTAGAAATGAATCGACAACTTCTCACAACTTTGCTACCAGTCCTCCACTAAAACGTTTCAGTAATAATCACCCAATGCGCATTTCCTTCGTCACGAGTCAAAGAGCAACGCCTGTACTTTGGCAAGACGGACACAACTTATAACCAAAAAGAACGTCATGTACTTTTTCGGGGAATCTTGTAGCAATTGAATTAAAAAAAACGCAACTGAATGACTCGAGATATCATTAAACCTCAGCTAGAAAAAACGTACAATTTATAAATCGGTTTACAATAACATTGGCCGGGAAATGTGTGACGGTAATATCTTATTAAAGGACAACGCTCTCAGATTGCTTGGGATAAAAATTAGCGATCAGAAAAATTGTCGCAAATCCGGTGCTACAAAAAAAAGGAATTTTTCATTTGAAGCAGGACCAGTTTCAATTAGAATCATGCAGCGTCTCTGGGGAACGGGCATCGCAATATCGATACTGAAAAATACTTGGAGCAAACTGTTAAAAGCAGTAGCAAAATCAGACACACACAAACCCCGATACCCCGGTGTGAGATATTAGCGCATCGAATAATGTCAACCCATATGTTGGACGGGACCAGGTCGACAAAATCCCTGCAATGAGACACGCCATTACAGCGCGAGGGGCAGATGTTGTTGTTGTTTTTGTTGTTGTTGTTGTTGTTGTTATTGTTGTTGTTCTTGTTGTTGTTGTTCTTGTTCTTGTCCTTGTCCTTGTCCTTTTTCTTGTTCTTATTCTTGTTCTTGTTCTTGTCCCTGTTATTGTTCTTGTTCTTGTTCTTGTACTTGTTCTTGTTCTTGTTCTTGTTGCTCTTGCTCTTGTTCATGTTCTTGTTCTTGTTTTTGCTCTTGTCGTCGTCAACGTCGTCCTCCTCTTTTTATTGGGTGCGATGAACTTGTGTATAGCCAGAATAGCTAGAGATGCGTGTTGAGGTTGATCTTTGAGTCATTTCAAGAGGGGCGATGTCTTTCTGGCAGTGCGGGTCCCAAACTGTGCTGGTGCACTCGAGAATTAGTCTCGCCAATGTTTTATAACAGTGGACCTGGACACAGATGAAATCACAAACATGATTCTTGTTGTATGTGTAAGTCTTCGAGGATATCTAACCCGTGTCTACGTTTGACTTGGCACACGGAACGAAGACCCAGGCTTAAGTGACACGATAAATTATCGAGCGCTACTCATATCGTTGAAATAAA
Organism: Melibe bucephala; assembly: GCA_039654525.1. Classification (NCBI taxonomy): domain Eukaryota; kingdom Metazoa; phylum Mollusca; class Gastropoda; order Nudibranchia; family Dendronotidae; genus Melibe; species Melibe bucephala. The sequence continues at coordinate 4,344 of JBCJKE010012344.1, read as the reverse complement.
ACATATTTTCTATTTGATTCATTTCAACCTCAACAACTGCTTTCTTCTTGCCTTTCTCAATAGACCGGAATTCTGAATGTTAGAAAACACATTGTGGACTGGAAACCTATGAAATGTCATGTGAAATTATTTGAACCTAAATGATAAGCGGTTGTTTCAAACCCAAATTTAAATTTAAATTTAAATTCAAATCGTTATTTGTCCAACGGGAAATGTATTTCAGCCATCAATTACTCACTCAATAAAATTCACATTTAATATAAGTAGGGCATATTAACGGCTAGATCTGTAAAATGGTGTACAATTATAGTATATTAATATTATAAAGCTAGTGTAAAAGCATTACATTTGATCTCTAGATTCAGAATAAAATATCAAAATGAAACGTTTCGTAATTGATTGCCGAAAAAATATTATCAGACAAGGAATAATAAACTCAAAGTCCATAACCTTGATCTATATCACAATCTGTATCCAATACAGTTATTGAAACATATGCAACCTACTCCACAAAATAAACTGCCTTTCTTCTCAAAAGTACGAATTAGGGTACACTCCCCATTCACTGTGTAGCGCAATACAACTTAAACACAATATATACTTTTTACTTTAACTTCCAGGGAAACAGCAATAAACAAACTCCCCTTACTGTAAAGGCAACAACTTATAGATAAATAAATAAACACCCTACTTTACTTTAAACACAACATCAATAAATAACCACCGATAACTATAAAAGCTGCGACAATAAATAATAACAAATACCTTTTACTAAAAAGGCATCAAGTCCCTGAAGATGTCTGAGCTGAAAATCCGCCCACTAAATAGCGACAAGGTTCGTCAAGAAACTGAATAATTCATTCGCAAAGACGCCAAAGAAGGACCATCTCGAATGCGGGCTACAAACACTAGACTTTTGAGAACATGAGTCGACAGAAAGACAAGAGAAGTTCCCTCATAACGACCGGGTTTAGAGGTCGGGATGACAGGGATCAAGGTTATGGTGAGCATCTCGGAGATTTTCGATGAGTTATGGCGGTACTTCGCATCTTAACCCTTTCAGCGCCAATCCACGATAGATTGTCATGATTTGAACACTCGACTACCTTAAGCCCATATTAGGCCCGAACAGGGTTAAACTATTTGACTACAATTTGTCCTTGTATCGGAATGAGCACCTTCGGATGAACAAATTGCAATCAAAGAGTTAAATCTTGCTCATCCCCTATGTATCGGCTTATGGCAGTCAAAGAGTTAAGGACTTCAAGCCTAAGTGGTGTCTCCCTGGCCTGTAATGTGCAGAAAAGATTTGTGTCTTGTCTTCTCTAACACACTCTTAGGATGAGGCAGCCATTTGTTTGTTTTGCATTTGCTTCTTTGGGTTTTATTGGGGTTTTTTTTAACAGGCCGTTGTCAGTGTTATTATTTTCAGGATAAATATAATTGTCATCAGCATCTCCACCACCATCGTCGTCATCATTATCATCATGAATATCAACATCGTCATCACCATCATCATCGTCATCACCATCATCATCATCATCATCACCATCATCATCATCATTATCATCATCATCATCATCATCACCTCATCATCATCGTCATCACCATCATCATCATCATCACCACCATCATCATCATCATCATCATCATCATGGTTATCATCATCATCATCACCATCATCATCATCATCACCATCAGCATTATCATCACCATCATCATCATCATCATCACCATCATCACCATCATCATCATCATCTCATCATCATCATCATCATCATCATTACCTCATCATCACCTCATCATCATCATCAATATCATCATTATAATCATCATCCCCATCGCTTGAAACAATGCAGCTGGCCCTTTGAAAACAATGGTAAGGCTTCAGCAATAACTTGGGCTAATGAAGAGATTGTAAAACAGGTCGAGAAAAACTAGGAGAACTTAGAACGAAAGCATAACATTACGTCAAGTCGCCCGGAGCGGATCACTCAGTTTGACAACTTTTCCTTTTTTCACAGCTTTGGCTCTCGTTTATGCTATCGTCGTGCTTCGCAAGCTCTCTGTTCATTTCATCCACGATCTGGCCTCCACAAATGCTGTGATACTATTTTGCCAGTTATTTCTATCTCTTGCCCTTCTTACATAATACTGTCCGCTGTTCTTCATATCATATAGTTGATCGATGCGTTACCAAAGTCGTCAGGTAGTTTAGCGGTTGCCTTCCTAGCTCTGCATCTTAATCTTTCTATCCTTCCACTTGTTGCTTTTCTAAGGTATCATGTAATAGTTCCGAATAAAATACTTATCTTGATCACATTCTTTCTTTATGTGTCTATAAGTTTGGCCGCGACTTCCTCGTTTGATATTTTTGCTGTCTGTTACTTTTTTAAAAAATCAACATCGCCACTGCCCACAGATTTTCCTCCGCTTTGTACATTAATCTTTATCAAACCCTTGTTTGCCGCCAGGAATAACATATTCTAGCCAGGGTTTTGCATTATTACATTTATGTTATTGTTCTAAGATTGCATTGGACAATATAGCCAATGTTTCCCTTGACAAAGAAAGTGGGAGAACACTGCCCTCTTTGTCGTTTTCAAGAGTTGGCCATTGTACATTATCTTGGACGCGTGTTTAATTAATTAAACAATCCTGCACAGCGAGAATAAAAAGAGCCGTCAAGAGATATTAGCGTAGCAAGTGTGAGTTCTCTATATGTCTTACTATTGGCTTGATGGCTCCAAGCACTTTCATGACGAATACCCAGCGGAAAAGGTCACAAGGTGCATCCTTAACTGAACAACACTTCTGAGAAAAGTTCGACCGCTGTCCCATGATAAAAATTTCCACCTTGGTTGGATGGGATAATTAACAGAACGAAGAATGCCGGCGAATCGTTGCAGGCCTTACAAATGTGGCCATTGAGGAGATAATGCACCTCAGCATGGCATTACTTCTCGCTTGGCCAGTACAGAGAAAATGTCTGAAGAATGTTTCAATTATTGACACGCACACACACACACACACACACACACATGCATACACATTGGTCACGTACAGGCATTTACAAATACACTAAAACACACAAACACACACAAACACACACACACACACACATATGCCACCGTTTTCGCCTCGTTCCAAACCAACCAGGAATCGAATACGGGCCCCTGTCAGTGGTCCAGGCGAATACCCACGTTAACCCTTTCAGTGCCAGAAGTTAATACATCGGGATGAGCATGATTTAACTCTTTGAGTACAATTTGCCCATAAATCGGGATGAGCACGACGTGATAATATATCGGGATGAGCACGATTGTGCTCAGGCGAATACCCCCGTTAACCATTTCAGTGCCACAAGTCAATACATCTGGATGAGTAGGATTTAACTCTTTGACTACAATTTGCAAATTATATATGTCCGTATACTTGCCGATATATGGGCAAATTGTAGTCAAAGAGTTAAATCATGCTCGTGCCTAATATGGGCGTATGAAAATCTTATATTTACGTTGTGATATACCGTCGATTGGCACGGAAAGGGTTAATTGACTTTGAGCTTCTTGACACAAATGCCCATCGACTGATAAATCCATCTGAAAGTTTCACCATCTTCTGATCTTCAGCATAAGTCATTGCATGAATTCCGGTGGTGGTTCTTCTTTGGTTACCAAAACTTTAACGATCCTGGATAGCCCTAATTGAAGAGCGATACTTCCGGGGCAAGATCAAAGCCACATCAGTTACTTGACTTACTGATTCAGTGCCTTCCGCTGGCGGGATCATCAATCTGGTTTCGCAGCTTCTGCAGTTCTCCTTATCCTTCTTGTAAAAGTTATCCAATTGTGTCTATTCTGTGCGCTGTCTCTAAGTGTTGTCAATCTGTCGCTGATATTAGTTGAATTATGTTGTTGTTTAGTCTCTCTCTGGTAAATAGAATGTCATTGCTTTGTCTTGCGGGGATTTCAGGGCTAGGCCTCAAAGTGTGTCCACAAAGGCACCATCTAACTTCAAAAGTAGAATAGAAAAGGGCAGTGGAAGCTAGTTACATTTTTGTACAGCTAGTTGTTATCTTCCTTAAGCAATAAATTTTATAATATTGTACATAAAGGTTGAAATGGCTATCAGTCCTAGAGATAAAGCGACCCATCGTTTCCAAACATTAACGAGAGCACGGCGCATTTTCTAGAACCAGAGTTGTGGATCAATCAAGTGTTTATATTCTGAAAGCTGGGACTGTAGATCTTTGATAAATTGGAGCTCTTCATTGTTTCTGTCTATGATTCTCTCTCTCTCTCTCTCTCTCTCTCTCTATATATATATATATATATATATATA
>JBCJKE010012233.1:0-12722 GCA_039654525.1 Melibe bucephala | reverse complement strand
ATGACTTAACTTGACTTAAGGCCGTGTCACATTCCAGTTCACCGTCAAGTACGCTTCAGCGGCTTTCCTTATTCTAGCTGTGGGGTCTCGCTACTTTTTTCTGTCCTGTGTGAATAAGGTGATCCTTTCTTGGTTGTTGTTTGAATGGATTTGTGGTGGTCGATAAGTGCGAGATCTTGGTTGAGCACAATTGGGAGGGTTGTTTTTGGTCTTCCTCTGAATCTATTGCCATTTGGATGTAATGTGTTCGCATTGCTTTATTGGCATGGATTTCTCTATTTCTTCGCGGAATGTGACTGAAGAAGTTCCATCAAACTTCCAATATTTGCAGTGAAAGAGGTTTTCCCTGGCATTTGTTGTATAGCAATCTATTCGTAATTTTGACTGGGAATCGTATATTTATGATCTTTCTTAATTGCTTTCGGTGAAAAGCATTGATTTTCTCTTCCTCAGTTTGATTGAGAGCCCGTGTGCTGCAGTTGTAAAACAGTATGGATTTGACTGACTTGTAGAGATTTATTTTAGCTGTTGTTTTTAGCTTGTTTCCTTTAATCCAATTGTGATTTAGTTTATACAGGGCTGTGGAGGAAAGCTATTTTCTCCTTTCTACATCTTTGTGATTGCCGATGAGTGAGCTCACTTTCTTAATTTTTTTCCATTCTTCTTTTTTTTTTCCAGTCTTCTTTGTACCTTGATAATGATGTGAATTCTGCCTTGTCTTTATTGATTTCATGTTGGTACTTTTGGAGCGTTTCTTGGATTTTGTCAATGTTGGCATATTCTTATGCAATAAAATCTACATCTTTGGCATATGCTATTTCATTTAATATTCCTTTTTCATATGAAAATTTTGGTTCGGGCAATGTAGTTTGTACTTCTTGCGAAGCATGTTCTAAGCAGATGGTGAAAAGAACAGGACTTAAACTATCTCCCTATGAAGTTCAGACATCGCTCATGAATAAATTTATTTATACATATAATTTTTTATTTCACCTTTTCATAAATTTGTCTGTTGTCTTTTCTTTTTTTAAGTGTATTTTAGAAATATTGTCACAATTTTTTTAATAAATTGTACATTTACGCATTATGATTTAAACATTTGGAGCATTGTCTTTGGATATTTTTCTTCTTTGCTTGTATTTGGTTTTGTTACATTTTTGACTTCATTATGTTTAGATCTATTTGTTTTTGTTACAATTTATCTTTTAGAAGAAATATTGTCAACTTTTCTGAAATGGGACATCTGGAAAAAAGGATGAGCTTTCTCTTTCTTTTAACTTACCCACCCTCCGCTCCCTCTTCCTGCCCCTTCTTATTATTTGCCAAATTGATGCTAGTAATCTTAATGAATTTGCCAGCGCAAGACATTCATTGATTTTACATTAATCACAATAGGTACAATTATCTTATTTATCTTGAAAGATTGCTTATACTCATCTTTTCTCCCATCCATTTGATTTTGAATGGTCTTGTGGCGTTCTTTCAACTGTTTGGTAATTGTCTTTTGTGTTCTTTTTGTGTCCAAACAGGTGACAGATTCAGAACTTCAGAATATGAGGGGAGACATTCCATGTGTTTCAACCACATCCCATACCAAGCTTCAGCAGCAGCAGCAGCAGCAGCAGCATCAACAACAGCAGCAGCACCAACAGCAGGTTCAAGTCATTCAGCAGCACGTCCAAAACAAAATCCCCATTGATCTGGGTGACAAAGAGCCGAGATTCATCGTCCTCAACAATTTCCGCATTCTGCAGGAGAGTGAGGGCAATCAGATCATTATCACAGCCCCCAATATCTTAGAAGGACAGTCAGATAAATTTCTTTCTGTGAATCCAACCTCAAAGACCGCAGCTGCACTATCCCAGAATTCCATGCCAGAAAATCAGCTGGCACTCCCCCATACCAGCGCAACAGGGGAACAGATTTTGAAGTTGGTGTTGAAACAAGAGAGAGAGAAACAGGAAGAAGGCGAGGGACCACTCCAATTGCACATTGCTGATGTACAGAACTCATCGCCGAAAAGTCTTGTAAGTGAAACTCAGCCCTATGATGAAATAGGTCAGGACAAAAGACTGCTATTCCCTCCTGGGAAAAGAAAAGGGAGCCCTTCCAAACCTGGGAAATATAAATGTAAATACTGCGACCGCACATGTGCCAAGCCTAGTGTTCTTGAGAAACATCTACGGGCGCACACGAATGAGAGACCGTTTCCGTGCGTTGTGTGTGGTGTCTCATTTAAGACCAAAAGTAATTTGTCCAAACATTGCAAGTCCAATGCTCATGTGTCGAGAACAGGCATATCTATGGGAGGAAGCCTTGAAGCTAGTAGCTCTATTGAAGGAAAAGATGGTGAAGGGGTCGATGACAATGATTCTGAGGGCACTGACACTGACACAGAAGGTGCAATGATGGAGGACATAGATAATGAGGAGGATGACCATCATGCTGAGGAAGAAGAAGAAAACCCTGTTCTACGTGTCGAGGGCAATGATGGTCAAGGGGATGATCGCCTCGCACATTTAAGTCAGGCGGTCAGGCAGGAGAGTGTTTTAGAAGGCATTAGGCAGAAAGTTGGAAGGCGTCAGAAACTGAGACATGAGGCGGAAGTAGATGAGAGCCAAGACTTGAAGGACAGTCAAGCTATCTCCAACATGAGTCGTCGTTTCCAAAGAATGTTGACCACCTTTGACAAGCCATCAGAATCGGATCTTAAGAAGTACATTGTTGCTGAGCGTTTACATGTAGATAACATTCTGGTCATGAATAATGACGTCCATGCAAATGAGATTCTGGATGAACTGGATGCAAAGAAAGCAGCCTATCAAAGCATGTGTGCTGTGAAAGACCTCAGTGTGCTGATGACACAACAAGTTGTCAGTAATGAGAAAATGACTGTACAAATTTTCAAACCCAAAAGTGATGTTGGGACGCAGGTTAAGGATGTACAGCCACAGGCAAATATTCTCAATCCATCCCCCTCCGTTGCAAATATAACTGGATTACAGGTTCCTGATGTCCACCGTGTGTCTGCAGAAGGAAATCCAGATGATTCCGGAATTTTCGGGAAAATGAAAGGGAGGTTAGGCTCAACTTTGTCAAGTGACAGTCAGTCACGTCGTCAAAAATTAATGTCTCAACGGAGTGATCATTCGGTAAGCAGTTTGAGATCGGTCTTCAGTGATTTCAGCCAGGACAGTGTATTGACTAACTCCTCAATGAATGAATCGTTCAGTGAAACTGGTGTAAGCAGTAGAATAAGTAGGACTTTAAGTTCTCAATCACTTTCCACTCCTGTGTCAAGTCGAAATCCAGCTCTTGGAGATTCAAAGACTGCAGCTTTCTTAAATATAAACAGCTCAGAGGATCATGGCAACCCCATTAATGTCCACAACTCAACAGGAGCATCTGCCCCATCAGGCCATTCTAAACTCGGGTCTAATGATAAAATTAAAATTCAGGAACGCATACAGCATATCATATCTGAAAACGCAGCCATTGTAGATCAACATTCTCTCCGTGATCCCTTGAGGAAGCAGGGAAGATACATAAGGCAAGCCAGTGATTCAGGCTTTCACAGTTGGAAGCTTTCAGAGCTTCGGCACTCACCAGACACCATCAGTTTGGATAGGGGGGAGCGCCTTGCAGCAGAGAGTGCTGAAAGTGCCTGGAAAAAGAAACAGTTTGCCTCAGTGTCTGGCAGCTCACTCGGGCCCCAAACCCGTCCAGATTTGGTGAGACGGGCTATGTCCACATCTTCTCTAAAGCAGAGAGGGGAACTAGGGACTGACTTACAAGGTTTTGTAGGAACCTCAGACACTTCACCAGCAGCGCTGCAACACAGCTTGACAGCTTCCTTTCTCAGTGGTGCTCCTCAGTCAAAAGCCCCTCTGTTAACTGCCTCTAAATCTTTGCAATCGCAGCAATCCAAAGAAGAAACGCATTCACCAGCTGTTGTTCCAGTGAGTCTTTTCAAGAGAAATAATGTTCTGTTAGAGGGAACCGTGGCAAAATCCATGACACAGACCTTTACAACAGTGACAACATCTTCTCTTGAGGGTTTAACACATGCCCAGCTTATCTACCTTCCCATGTCAGAGTTAACAATACCAACCAACAAGGAAGCAGAGGATTTAAATAAAAATAACGGAAGCCACCAGATTCACCAGCATTTACAAAATGTCAGGGTCACTGGTACCTCTTCTTCAGCAGAGACAAAGGAAAGTCTTAACCGGGTATCCACAACTCCCATCTCTTCACATCCCTTGGCCCGTCCCCCGATCCAGTTTAGCCAACAATCAACCATCCCTGTTTCTGTCCCAACGAAAATAGTTCCAGGCCCAGGCCCCAGAGAGATTCAAATTCAAATCCAGCTTTCTAAGAGTGTGGCAGATAGCAATGCTCCTTCTCAGGCACAGGTCCATGCTGGGGTGCCATCTATAGCCACTCAGGCAAAGCCCAATGTCTCTGAAGTTTCCAGTATAATCAGCTCAATGTTGCAGGCCCCACACCAGTCGACTAATCGTTTGATTGGGCAGCCTGAAGTGCGATTCTCCAACCTGACTAAACAGAATCCCCCAAATATTGGTGCTAAATCTCTTTCTACGACAACTGGGACAGGTTCACTTGCCTCAGAGATGATGTCAGCTCCCAAGTTGATAGTCACTTCGGAATTCCAGCAGTTGTTCTCAACAACTTTGAATAAAACAGAAATGTCTGGTGATGAGCAGATGAAGAAAAGCCCTTCCTCAGACAATCGTGACTCTGCAGGACAATTGGCTGTCTTTTCAGTAGATGGGACTCCGACTACTGAACATTTTAAAAGTCAAGGTCTGTCTGATGGTCTTGCTGCTGCAGCGCGGGAGTATATTCTTAATGGGCCTTACACGTGTGAGGATTGTGGTGAATCTTTTTCTCAGAGGTATGCCCTATTGCTGCATAAAACTCAACGGTGTTCAAAGGAGAAAGGGTTGCGGCGAAGCTTGTCAGCAATAGAAGGATCATCCGTAAGAGAAAGAGGTGCTTCAAACTTGCAAGCTCCTGAGTCATTCATGCACCTTGTGTCTGATGGTGGAATTCATGGTGATGACAAAGATGAAATAAAGAAGGCAAATCCAGTTATTTCAAAGTCCCTTTCAACAACTGACCTCGAAGTTGGAGGGTCAGGAGGTTTTGCCGAGAAAAATGATGTGCATTTATTGTCCTCTACACTGTTAAACTCTTCCTCCTCGTCATCTTCTGTGGTGCCTGGACTGTCTCAGCCTGTCAAATCGACGCATGATGGGCAAGGACCTGAAAGTCAAAATCCACCACAACCACGTAGGAAAGGCCGACCCAAGGGCTCGAAAAACCGTCCAAAAGATTTAAACTTGGTCTTGGCAAAGGCCAAAGTGCATGCTCAGTCAGCAACTACATCTCGTCAAAAAATGGGCATGCCACTGGTTGGGGGTTCCAGCTCAAACCGGTTGGAGACTGGTGTGCAGAGTTTGTCGACGGAATCTTTGCCAGCTGTCCCAGCTCAAGGTCAAATGCTGCTGGTTTCAGGAAATCACAAACGGATACTGCCACGATCAGTGTCTTTATCGTCATCATCAGCTGCATCTCCCATCGTTGTAGGCACTGGTGCACCCATGTCCAGCATATCGTCTGTTCTGAATGTAGGTGCCAGTCAAACTACAGCAAACATGATCGGCCAGCCCATGGTCTCAGTGACTCATGCAGGAAAACTCATTCACCAGTTGAGCTCTGGAGGCACAGCTATCACTGGCCTTGTTTCCACATCAAAAGCGGGGACTATCGGCGGTCAGCTATCAGTCATTGGGCTCGCTCCAAATATGTCTTTGGGAGGGTCCAGTTCAGTGTCCCTTGTCCAGCCTGGTACTCCAATTCCAGCGCTCACCCCGGGCACCCCGATAACATCGCCCGGGTCGACAAAATCTGGCTTCATGTTGGGATTCTCTGTGGCAGGGATAACGCCAGGCACTCCTACAACGCCTCTGACCCCCAGTACTCCCATCACTTTCAAGTCACTGAGAGGGCAGAGTGGGTCAATCGCTATGGAAAAAGTAAGCCAGGTGCCAGCACAAGGCGTCGTGGACTCTTCTTCGGTGATACAGAGTCAGGGTCATCCGGGCCAATTGACCCTCAATATCGGGGCGGCCCAGGCTGCGGGGCTGGCTTCTGTGGGTCATTTCTCCCCCAGAGTCATTCCATACATTCCGGCTGTTACATTCCAAGAAGTACAGGCAAGACAGGCTGCTGCCCCTACATCTGTACCATCATCCTCGCTGTCGTCATCGTCGTCTTCAGGTCGATTAATGTCCACTTCGAGGCACAGCCAACAACCCCAGTCGAAATCTCTTTCGCAATCCTCCTTAGACACACCGGCCGATCTAAGCGGGACGCGGCAACGTCTGAAAGACAAATTGCTCTCGAAGCAGTCCTTGAGCATTGAAAAAAGCCAAGAGAAGAGCACAATGGTTGGCAGCCCTCAGACTCTCCTTCCTCCCGGCGCCATGCTCAAAGCCAACAGCACTGAATCCAGCAAGCCCCAGCTGGTGCTCTACTCCCCCAGCGCCACCAAGGCGAGTAGTGTGTCGGGCTTGAGCAACTCCGTCCTGGTAGCATCCCTGACCAAGCCTGTCATGGCCTCCTCTCAGAAGCTGGGGGGTCAGCCAAATGCCGTCATAACGTCAGCTGTCATGGGCAAGTTGAAGGACAATGAGAAAATATCAGATGCCTTCAGCAGGTCAGTGTGTTTGAAGCTTAATCTGTGACATTATTTTTGTCTTTATGAGTAGCATTGGCCAGAGATATTGTCTTTGTTGGGATTGAGAATTTAAAAAGAAATTAAGATAAGAAGTGTTGGTATCTAATTTTCCTTATGCTGAATGGCTGGCTCTGTTGAAGTCATGACTTTTTTGTTACAATTTAGTAAAAAAATTTTGGACAGAATTATTACAATATTTATGGTCAGTTAAGCAATTCCATTCATTATCTTTTCAATTACCAGTCTATTTCATTTAAGTTCTCCTTTTCTAAAATTTCACTTATGTCATATCTGACCATTATATTGCTACCCCAGGATACTGATATCGTTATCTTTCATTCAAAGTCTTGTGTCAGTGTTGTCAGTCAATTCTCTTATCATTGCCTCTGTTTATAATCATTAAAACTCCTGACAAAGTCTAATAATCCAGTGTACGGTATTGATATAGGATAGAAAGTTAATTTTATTGATATGCCAAGCAACAGTTTTGCCTTATAATTTATGATTTATTGTTCCTTTTTGTTGGACTTTTCTTCCTGAACTCATAGATCAGAATCCGAGATCTACTCAAGACAAGGGTCATTTACCAAGTCACATCCTCCAGTCAACCGCACTCTATCAGAACCTGTAGCAAAGAAACCCAGGAAATCCGAGCCACTTCCAAAACCATCTCAACTATCCATGGAAGAAACTAAAAGCGTACCCGTAGCCAGATCAAAGCTGATGACGCTTTTATCTCAAAGCAGACCTCTCGAGCAAGCATCATCTCAAGTGGACAATACATCTTTTGATAAAATCCCATCCAGAAAGCTGGATTCCCATCCCAGTATATCAGAATCTTTTGACACTTTGTCCTCACCTCGGCATCCGCCCCTTGACAAGAGGAGCAGACTGTCTTCTATCAGCATGGATGATAGTGAGCTGATGATTGATCTGTCTGGAGACAATTTTAACAATGTTACAATTCCGATCAACTACGCATCCTCTTTTATTGATGTCAGGCGCATTCAAAGCAGCCCACTGCAAGGCTCTTATGCAAACTTCAATAAAGTTGACCTTAAGGCAATGACCTTGGCTGGGTCTAAAATTGAATTCCCTGCGTTAGAAAGGACCCATGTCACACCCAAATCCATGAAGAACTGGTTGATGCGAAGGGCTATCTCTTTACCTCGCCATTTCCAAATTCTGTCCCACAAATTCCATTCCTATTCCTCAGTCACCCTAGACTGTATAACAGCCATGGCATTGGCTAGAGGAAGTCCATCTCCTGCACTTCTGGGAAGTTCTTTGCTTTCATATGCATCCACTCACATGTCTCCCGGAAGCGCAGACCACAACAAATTTAAGATCACTCCTTTTTTCAGTGATGCTGTAGTTGATCTTACACGAGAAGAAAAAGAAAAAAACACTCAGTCATCAGTCTCACGCCACTCATCATTTGAGATGAAGAAAATGGATGATACGCCTCAACCGGTCCCCAAACACCCAAACGGAACATCGCCTTTGATAAGGGCTAACAGTAAACCTGACTCAGAGTCTAAAGTGTTGCCAGATCAGGGGGTCTCAACGCCGTCTGCTAGCTTGATGTCAGAAGTTAAGGATGAAGCTGCGTCCTCGTCCGCGATTGTCTCTTCATCCTCTCATGGAAAGACATCAACTTCAGCCTCCTCTTTGCTCAGCCTCATCATTTCGTCCTCAGCCATCTCAAATCTAGAGTCGAGCAAGACACCTTTGACACCATCCATAACCAACTCTGCTTCCATGTATGGGCATTCCTGCCCTACTCTCTACACAACTAGTCAGGTGACCTTCTGCTCCATCCAGCGCCCGCAGCCCATGTACGTAGCCACCAAGGGAAGCAAGAAGGTGTCTATGTACTCAGACTGGCGGCTGGCCACCCATAACCCCAACCCCGATGGACTCACCTCCCGCATGCTCCTGGCTTTGTACAAATCTAGGTGAGTTTATCTGACTTTGGTCATTGTAGACCTACATGGTGAATTGTTTTTAATCTTACAGCAGAAACTTGTTAAAAAAACTGTCAACTGTCAGAATTCAATGACTTGAACATAAGGTGAGTACCATACTGCATTAACATTGTTTTGAAGATTTCTAGAAACCATTGAACAAACAACCTGCCGTGTTTTCAGTTCCCATTTTATCAAAAACTGTTTCAGAATAAATAAGTATTTGTCAATAACCAGTCCCTGTTACGATTAGAGACAGGAAAGAAAGCTTGTCTTATGTTCCCATTTTTGTTCCGCCCACAGAAAGTCATCCAGTCCGGTATTTGCCCAGTGTTGCCTGACACCCCCTCATGGAGGAAACCAGACTCACAGCTCTTATTGGACTTACCAAAAGAAAAAGACACTGGTGAAGCCCAAAACTGAAAGTTCACTTAAGGTAATATTGGTTTTCACACTTTTATGCATCCTCTTCTGAAAAAGGGAAAAAAACAAACTAAAAGTAAAACTAACCGTTTGTGATACATCCTCTGTCCTAATTGTAAAAATAATAATAGCAACACTGTAACTGCTTCCGAATAGAACCTAATCAAACCTGACCTTGAAAAAAAAATTCCTGTATGGACGGTGCTTTTATTAATATCATTATGGTTATTGTTATTATTATATTACTCTTGTTTTTTAAATATTCATATTAAAATAAAACAAAACAAATAATATCAGTTGCACTTCTTTTTTATTCTTTCAAATGACTGATCATTCATTAGTGTTGCTTTCCTTTTCCTTTCCTAGCCAAGTGAAGCTAAGTCAGGTGGTATCATCCGCTCTGTGTCTGTGCCTGGTCAAGCCAGCAAGGACAATAAGAGAATGCAGCTGAGACTTGGCAAGGGCGGGTTCAAGAGTGATGAGAAATATACGTACATTCGAGGGAGGGGATGGGGCAAGTACATATGTGAAGTGTGCTCCATACGATGCAAGAAGCCTAGCATGCTGAAGAAGCATCTCCGCATCCATACAGACTTGCGGCCATATCAGTGTCGCCACTGCCACTTCTCATTCAAGACCAAAGGCAACTTGACCAAGCATATGAAATCCAAAGTGAGTAGTGGCCTAGATAGACTCTTTTGATTTGCTGGTGAGGTTCGAGTTGATTCTTACTTATAGGAAGTTTTCAAAAGTGAATAAGGCATTAGGTCGGGGGATGGGGTGGGGGGGGGGGGGAGTGTTTGCAACATCAGCTTGATGATGGGCTTGCCCTTCACACCTTTGTTGCCTTTTCTTCTCAAGTGCCTGAGGGTGTATATAGATGATCTCAGGTTGCAATATCAGTTAGACATGTGGAACAAACTTAAACCATCCTCTCGTTCATGTTGGACCATTTAATCTTTTTACTTTTTGATGATTGTAAATTTGAATTCAGCGTAGGCTCTTTTATGCTTAGCTTGAAGGACTGTACAATTTGGTTTTGTTTAAGATTTCCCCCCACACATTTCTTTCCTCAACTACTGATTTATTCAAGATGGTATAAGTATTTTATGATGACCAGTTTGTATATGGGGAAGCAGCCTTGATTATGCTCACAATTATTTTGTCATTAACTTAACCAATATTTTCTAAATTGGAGATGCTTGGCAGTAGTGTGTCTCTCTTTAGTCTATAGTGAGCCCAGTTTGTTCATTTGAAGTTCCAACAAGTTTCTTTGAATTACTGGAACCTGAGAATTTACCCATAAGCAATGCTGTGATTGTTTGCCTTATCAGAATAATTCCAAATAAATATTCTTTTTGACTGGAAGTATATTTAAAGTGAGTTTATCTCAAGTGGATTCTACTTTATTTGTGGTGCAGACACACTCAAATTCTACTGATACTCTTGTTGTGATCCCTCAGTCCCATCAGAAGAAATGCTTTGAACTGGGTATCATCCCTGTGCCAACATCAGTAGATGACTCGCAGATTGATTCAGAGGCTTTAGCAGAGCAGTGCCGTATTTCCCGGGAGGCACAGATTCATGACTCGATGGACACGCAGACAGCCTCAGGAGATGACGACGATGATGATGAAGATGTAGAGGGTGATGACAAAGAGGATGACGAAGACGAAGATGACATGGAGGATCAGTCATTTGAGATGGAAGACAAGGAGAAAACTGTCTCTATGTCTCCTCGAGTCCTTAAGAGGTACAAATTAAGTATTACCAGTTGTAGTAGTACTGTGGTTTGTCCCACAAACTATTGCCAAACTTTCATGAGGTCTAACTATAAAGATGAACCAATTTGATACAAAGTTTTTAATATAGGCTTGAAATAAATATGCATGGACTGAAGGATTAACTTATTTTCCTCCAAATTAAACTGAACTTTATTTATATTGCTTCTTTGAGTTTCATAAAAAAGAAAAAAAGAAACTGACACAACTTCATAGCACCTATATCTTAGGAGATTTATTTTGGGTATACTTAGGGTCAAACAGAAAACAAATTGCTTTGAAATAAATGTTCTCACAATAAAGAATTTTTCTCTGCCTTTAATGGAATTATGTTAATATGCTTCAGGTGCCGTGTTCCAGCTACTTTAAAAGAAAAGTTTTATTGCCATTTGCACAATAAAACACATTGCAATTAGGTTTGACTCACCTGGTTGTATTTCTTATCCATTAATCAGGCAATCTTCTGTGGATGAGCCGGCTTTCAACTTTGGATCCAGTACTTGCAAGTCCAGACCCTCGCTTGGACAACTTGGACTTCACACAAGGTGTGTTGATACTCAAAGGTGGCAGGATATATGTCTGCACTTTATCTACATTTTTGTAGTTTTTCAAAATTTGCAGAAATATTTTATGGGCTTATCCCTGATATATAATACAAAGGGCTTGAGTGGTTGACAGTGTGTCACACTGTCTTTTTCATTAAAGCTTTACGGTATGAAAGAAGCTTCTAAAAATATTTTAGTTATTTCATGTCTACCAATCTATATTGTTTGGTATATTACAAATATTGTTTTGCTGATAATGTGTTAGTTTACATAGGTTTTTTTACTGAATTCGATACACTGGACAATAAAATCAATGAAAACCATAAAAATAGACCAATGAGAATAAGGAATTGCTTACTTTTTCATTTATTTAGTACAGATATCACACTTTTCAATGCCATGCATGAAAAGTTGTTCAATATTGTCATATTTAATATCCATGGCTGTTTAAATTTTTAAGGATAATTTCTTTCAATCATTGAAATCTATGCTTGAAGCTCTTACCTGTTCCTCACATTTTGCTTCTTTTTTTTTTTTAATGCCAGGAATGGAAACCTATCAGAATCATCTACTATTTCTGGTGCTTCTATGTCATCTGTGGACCTCAAAGGTATGATTACAGTAACATTTAGTGCATCAACCAAATGTCTTTCTTTTCAGCATTGATCAATACCTTTCTCATTAGTAATGATGCAATGTAACTGAATATAACTTATTATCATTCATTGTTTTTTCTTTCTTTGTCACTGAGATGATGCACTGCTCAAATGCAAAGAAAGGGAACGAGACACATGTAAATTTGTTTTTTTTTTTCAGGGAGTCCACAGAACATTGATACAGAAATTGCTCGCAGTTTACTAGATCTCTCACAGTCACGTAAAAAGGAGTCAACAGAATCTTTTGAGATAGTGGATGAAGAGGCTAAAGAAAGTGGTAAGTATGATTGATCTGTTCATTTTCTTTAAGATAACTTAACCCTTATCACCCTACTGAATGTGAGTTCAAAGCTGTTCTTGAAATTGCTGTATCAATAAGATTTATGAATTCAGTTTTGATTTCCTGACTGAAAATTCCTTCTCCGATTTCAGACAACTATATCTAAGCAAGGATAAGGAAGTTAAATACATTATAGTGTCCCTTGAAAGGGACATTCCACTACATACTTTTTTGGTTGTTGGGGGGGGGGGGGGGGGGGGGGGGGGGGGGGGGGGGGGGGGGGGGGGGGGGGGGGGGGGGGGGG
>JBCJKE010012232.1:1237-18737 GCA_039654525.1 Melibe bucephala | reverse complement strand
TCTCATAATCTCCAAATAAGCACCATCGATGCTCTTTAATTTGAAGAGGAAGTCTTATTGTTTTTAATCATCGCTTTTTCATAGAAAAGGCCACCGTTGTGGTTGTGAGCTTATTCGAGGACCGCTGTATTTTTCCATGGTCATTGCCGCCTAATATGTCTTGCATCCAAGTCCAAGACCAATCAATAAACTCCATTCATTGAACACTTTCCATCAACGTTCCCTCCCGAACACTTTACGGTCGCCTCTTACCTGTCCCTCGTCTCTGTTACTTTTATCCTCCCTTTTTAAAAATTCAGTCATTCGTTATATTATCCTTGTTTTTTATTGACCATATTGCTTTGGAGTAACACCACCAGGCCAGTAAATGGAACAAAATATTTTTCGTAGACTGAATTCTAAATAAAATATTTTGAATATTTGGAAAAACAAAGCAAACAACAATAAAAATACCCACAAACTAAATATAAGAAACAAAACAACAAACAAGAGAAAAAACAAGCCCAAAACTCCCAAACAGACTAAAAAACCAAACAAGACTAAAATAAAGAAGAAGAACAACAACAACAGCAACAACAAACAAACAAAATAAACATTTAACAAAATGTCAGTAACAAATGATAATCCTCCAAAACAGAAATAAAACAAATGACAAATAAAACAGCAAAAATAAACATTCGAACGAAAACCCCCCAACAAAACAACAAACCAAAACAACAAAAACGAAACAAAAATAAAACATCACAACCCCCCCCCCTCCCCCAAACAAAACAAAATAAAACAAAAAGAAACAACAACAAACCCCCCAACCAAAACCCCCCCCCCCAAAAAAAAAACCCCAAAAAAACAAAACAAAACAAAACAAAAACAAAACAAAAAAACAAAAACAAAAAAACAAAAACAAGAAAAACAAACAAACAAACAACACAAAACAACCCCACATAAAAGAAACTAAAACAACAACAACAAAAAAAAGATAATAAGCATTTAACAAAAAAAAAATAAAACAACAACAAAACAAACACAAAAACAACAAGAAAGAAAGAGCACCAAATCAGAAGAGACTGAATCAAACACGCCAATGAGAGTTTGTTAATGCATTATGTTTACTGGATCATATGACAATGTCAATGCATTATATATTGGATCAAGTGACAATGTCAAGTGTCAAAAAGATTGCAATGGTTAAAAAATAATACAAGAATAGTAACCAACTTTTCAATACACCATTCTTGGTTTCAGATAAATATAAGAGAGCAAAAGTATGACAGAATAAACAACACTGACGGCTATAAGTACATGTATCTTGGTATAGGTTTAACTGAGGCCTTCATGGAAGCAGAGGCATTGTAATTCTTTCTATATGTGAAATGATACTTTGAAAATAAAATAATTTCACCTAGTTGAAAAAAGAAAGCTTGATTTGAAACAAGGGTAATCAAGGAGAGGCATTATCACCTTACATGAAATACTGCACAATAAGAAGGAACTTCAACTTAAGGAAAAGAAATTTGTTTTTATGCAATAAGAATCAAGCAGACCCATTTAACAGGGTCACTAAAATGGTTTCTAAGACATTAAAATGGGAAATGGACAGTTTTAAAATAACCTTTTATGTAGTACATGTAATGTTATACAATATATAATAGGCGTGAGAAGATCAAGACTATTCCATTTACTGTAATATAATGTGCTTTCCAAATATGTATCATACACTTAGAAGGAGAAGGCTTGCTTATTAAAAATTGAGAGCTTAAAAGTATTTTACTTTTTAGAGGTGATTAAAAAAAAAAGCCTTTATTCAACATCCTCCCTGCCTCTCACCCCCCAACCCCGAACAAAACACCCCTAACAGCACACCAGAACAAAAAAACCCACAAAAAACCCAACAAAACAACAGCAACAACAAAACAAACAAAAAGAAAACAAAACAAAACCCAAAACAAAAAGAAAACAACTGCTAAATTCAAATGGAACTAAACTGCAAAAACCATGCCTAATTTGTTCCATTAAAACCCCCCAGAACAACTGTACCTTTTAGACTCAAAGCAATTTATTGAATTTAATAGATAAATAAATTATAAATAAATAAATATAGAAATATAGAAATAAACACATATATAATAAATAAATAATCAATAAAACTATAATATATAAAAAAATAAAATAAAAATATAGGGACGGAAGATTAAAAACGGTGATAAAAATTCATTGTTGCTTATAGGACGGATTAAAATAATTGAAAATATAATGGCATCAGACAAAAAATATGTACATTTACAAGCATACAATGATAAATAGAATCCTGTAGTGTTAATTCCGTGAATATATATTTCATAAGGTAATTATTTTTAAGTGTAAAAGTATCACAGAATAAAATCCTGAAATTGGTTTCATCAAAATGCTTGATCAAAGCATGAATCTTAAATGATATCCATTATAAAAATAACTTTTGTAATTGTATCACAGCTTTGCAAATTTGAAACTTTTATACAATTTCATGAAAAAATCATATATACATCAACATATAAAAATAATTTAAAAGGAAAGGAAGATCAAATATAAACAACATTGTAACAATTAAAATGGATAAATATTGCAATTAGTTCATTTCTTTTTCTTTTGTCCTCTGGATTGCTTTGGTGTTGATGGAGCTTTTCTTTCGGTGTCTACTTCAATTTGTGGTTCAGGGGGACTTTGCTGTAGCTCTTTGAGTAATTGATGTATTCGATTCTTTTCCATGTCCAATTTTATCAGGTCCTCCTTAGCCTTTGCGAGTTGTTGCTTAGTTTCCTGAGAAATAGTGGGTGCAGAAAACAAAGAAAACGATGATAAATTATTTCAAATTAATTATGATAAAAATTTTGCTTACATGAATTATGCTTCTGGAGTGCCTACTTAAACATTGTAGATCACTTTTACACTCAAGTAATACATTTATTACAAAATTGACAATAATAGGCTATGAGTAAAAAGCATTCCCTAAAGTATAACATAAAGTTTTTCTTGATAGATCAAAGGGACTGAGGGGGACAAAAGACATTGGAGATAGGCAGGTAATAAAAAAAAAATACTGAAAAATTTATGATTTAAAATTGTTACAAGTAGCAGGTATAATTTAAAAAAATGAAGAAATAGAAAGCAACTGAAAGGACAGATAAAAAAAGAGACTTTACCAAATGAATGAAAAACAACAACAACAAATCAACGAAAGCAATATGGAATCAGAATTTTATGCAATGTGACCAATAAAAGATATATATTTCAGGTACTTCTATATCCATGAGACAAAACTTTTTTTTGTATTAAGAACTATTAATATATGGAATCATTTTCATAATAAAAACTAAGAGAGCGCTCGACAAAGAGCATCACAATTTGATGTATAATGATGAATAATATGTATTATTCTATTTGAATGATATTGTGTATCATTCAAAGGTCAATGACCTAAGTGACCTCTTACTCATGACATATAATATGGTATGATAATTATTCAATAAGTGACAATTTCTTAATTTACCTCTAATTTTGTTTTGTGCATTCCTTGGTCTTTGCCTTTGCTAGAGTCAAGTAATTCCATTTCTGTTGTCACTTCCTCTTCCAAAAGATGAATTTGTTCACTCTTTTCAACAAGATTTTGGCTTAATTTAGCAAAGTCAGCACTGAGTTCATCAATTTGGTCCTGTAAACAACAAAATTATTATTAGAAATTGTTTAAATCCCAAAGCCTTTTTTGAAAAAAAAAAATGTTGGAGTATTTTTATAGGTAAATACTTTTTACAACTGCGTTCTTGAGAAGGAACAATCTTGAACCTGTTTGTCATGTCAGCTTCATCATTTGTGATGGTAAATGATAACTATATGGTTTTGACAAATTTTTCATCACCCTTCTCTGTGTGTTTCTCTGTCTGCCTTCTAACATTATCCATGAATAAATCAATGTTTATCCTTTTCTCCACTTACTTTCTTCTTTTCCCTAGATCAGTGTCTTTATAATATTAGACTTTTCATTTTTTTTTTTTTATGCTTAATGCTTTTGTTTGTTCTTCTGTCTTTATAGCAATTTCCTAACAGTCATCAGAAGAATCAAATTTCTGCAGCAGTTTATCACTTTTCATCAATTTTTCTTGTGGTCCATACAGAATTACTGGTTTCATATATGCCTTTAAGATTTTCATTTGAGTTTTTTTTTTATATACCTTGAACCTGCCATATTTTATTTAGCTGGATCATTCTTTGATTCCCCATGACATTTTTTTCTTTGATATCATATGTACTTGCATGTTTACAGATCCAAGATATATGATTTGTAATATGCTCTAATTTGGTGTCATTTATTAAGATTTCTGGATCTTTGTTCTGATGGTCATTTCTTTAGTATAAACTTGCTATTTTCTCCCATTTCATTAACTCAGTAAAAACTTTTCTTATATTTTTGGAAGAAGAAGAGAGAAGTGTGGCACATCTTCTTTCAGTAATGTTGTGACTTCCAATCTGATGCTGATATATTCATTGTCAGGATCTCTCACGATTTGCGCCATGTAAAGACTGAACAGGCATAGAGACAAAATAGATGGTAGCATGTCTTAATATAAAGTCTGTAGTAGATGGTGTAAGTGTGAAAAGAAACTATAGGTAATGCAAAGTGTGAAAAGATATATAAAAAATTTGTTTTCATCTGGTTGACTTGGAATGTAAATTACATTTATTATGAAGGTTCCAAATTATCAGAGATATGAGCAGAGTGTTGAAGTGACATTGTCAAATTGACAGAAAATATGTAAGTCTTCCATTTTTATTGTATTACATGTTTGTTTTCATCTGGTTGACTTGGAATGTAAATTACATTTATTATGAAGGTTCCAAATTATCAGAGATATGAGCAGAGTGTTGAAGTGACATTGTCAAATTGACAGAAAATATGTAAGTCTTCCATTTTTATTGTATTACATGTATTATAAATTACATTATAACTTGGCTCAAATACATAATCATGTTAAATTCTCATGTGAGGCTTTATCAAATACATACATATAGTACTTAAACCATCCAAGTCTAAATGTCAATCAATATTTTTAACTGATTTAACACAAATAGTACAGATGAATAAGGATTGACACATTTAAATTATCTGTGATGAAAATTAAAATTGTAATATTTGTGATAAAATTAAATTATAAGATTTTTATTTATTCTGTTTCCTAAAGAGGGGAAGAGCTTAAAATAAATAATTTTCTGATATGATATGAATTTTCTTTACAAACGATAAATATTTTTGATGTTTGTTCTGAAAATCATATTTGCAGCCACAAACCTGGCTTTTGTCATTTGAATCCTCATCAACCCCATCAGGCTGCTTTTCATCCAGTGAGTTCTCAAATGTTTGGTATAGAGCTGTGCCCGTCATATTGGCCATGACAAAAGATGATGATGCCGGTCGACTACTCACTCCAGAACCTACAATCCATGGATTGAAAACAATAACATTATTATACTGAGCAAATGTGTGTGCACATCTATCAATAGATAATGGATGGCAAATTGTTTTTTCTTATATAAACCCACTTTCATGGTGAATTGAATGTGAAAATTAAGATGGATATTTCTAATCAATCTGAGGAAGTCATTATGTGATATTAAACTGATTTTATTATATTCTTCATACATGCAGTGTTTTACTAATGACACATTTTAGAGTTTGAAAATAGAAGAACATTAGCAAAACTGATGATTAAAGTAAACCTATGATAAGAAAATAATGCATACTACAGAAAGTAAATTGAAGCATCAGTAAGCAATGTACTAATATTTTCAATCTTGTACTCTTACAAATACATGGGCTCTTTATGATTTCAAAATGGTCAGTCGTAATGAGAAAGGGTGTTACCTGATGTGGAGAACTTGCTGCTCAGGGTAGCCAGTTGTGCCAAAGAACCTTGCTTGGATCCCTGTTCCTTGGCCTGATGGACCTTGTCTTCCAGATCACCCAGCATGTTTTGCAGTTTGTTGACAGATGAGAAATCATCACCCTTAGCCAACCTTGAACAATGAAATTAAGATGGCAGATTATTAAGTGTAAGAGCTTTTGAATAAAGTGTCTGTTACAACATTAATCTATATATAACACCTTACCATAAAAGTATTACTGAGAAAAAAAAATCTTAAGACAAAGAAATTATTAAATCTAGCATACTAGATCTAGACAAATTATAAAAGCCCCATAGAAAATATTTACAAATATAGAGGGAAGAATTTAATAAAGAAAAATAAGAAATGTAAGAAAGAAAAATGTATGACTCCATTGAGAAGTGGATTGGCATGGTAGTAAGAACACTCTGCTTGCCTCGGCGAGATGATTTGGTGTAACTGTCCCGGGTTCAATTCTCAGTGGAACCACAAATTTTTCTTTCTTATATTTCTCATTTTTCTTTATTAAATTCTTCCCTCTGTATTTGCAAATATTTTCTATGTGGCTTTTATAATTTGTCTAGATGTAGTGTGTTAGATCTAATAATTTCTTTGCCTTATAATTCAGCCTCTTGCCTCATACTTGTGTCTATGAAAAAAAATCTTAATATGTTTTTTATGTGATATGTTACATTTCTGACTTCTTTTACATTCCCACCCACTCTTATTTCAATACTCTTAAAATTTAGAACAGTAGTCACATCACTAAAATTGTTTAATTTTCATTTACCTCTGAGCCATTCTTTCTTTTGTCAATTGTGCACCATCTCGTACAGTGCTTGGTCTCAATTTGACCCCAAGCAATTCCTCCATTACTTCAGACTTCGCCTCATCACTGGGACTAGAATCAAATATTGCCTGAAGCATCTGGCTGGCTGTCTTAGGATCAATGTGAGATGGAGGTTTGTCAGGCTCTGATCTTCGTGCTTTGGAGAAGAACATCTCATCACAAACCACAGACAAAGCACGTTGATATTCCCGCATAAAGTCAGGGTTGGTATCATCTCGAAGATCACCTTAAATATAAATGTGGAAATGATGGTTAAAAAAAAAAAAAAATTAAATTCAGCAACACTCACCCCCACTCCCTGCCCTCTTAGGGAAACATTATAAATCACCATTATAAGGATATAAGTTATCCAAGAGCTCTTCTTCCTCTTCTTTATAAAAACTAAAAAACTTGATCACTAAGTGTTCTTGTCAACATGCTGAATAATAACTAGGCTACTATATAATACATATTGTACATATATTTGCATGTTAACGTTGTACATTCAAGTTTCTGTTTAATATCTTCAGTATCTTTACTGTATTTTACATTGATTGATAGTTTATTCAATAATCTGAAAGTAATAGGGAATTGTGAATACAAATGGCTATCTACACTTATAGATGGTAATGTAAATATTTGAGCACCAGATCTGGTATGAATATTTTTCATTTGGAATTCTTCATTTGGTAATACAGTATTCACTGTCTAATAACCCGCTGCCTAAAAGCCCACTTTGCTTAATAACCCACTGTTTCGGTGAAACAGTTTTTCCTTCTATTTAAAATACCCCTCTAATAACCCTCACTTAGACCAAACCTTCGCCTAATAACCTGGTATTTTTCATTAGGCCCATAATAAACAATGATGATGAGGAAGAATCTTTAAACACAATGCAGCCATCCCATTCATAACACTTTGTAGCAAATCATTTGCGCATCAATGTCAAGACTCTTAAAATCACGCTACTAACAAAGGCAATAAAAGAACAGACATCCAAACCAATTGTCTCACAATAGACACACACCTTGGTCATCTGGTCAACCAAACTACAGCACAGGCCCCGCTCTGCCTTGGAGAACAAAAGAGTAATGAAATGCCACCCTCTCCTGCATAGAGTGGGCCAATGGTCTAGTTATTGAGCAACGTTTAGTGGGGCCTAAACATTCCCATACTGCCCTATTATGAAAGATTATACCATAGAAGGGGCAGCCAGCTATCAAGTGGGAGGGACAAAGAGGAACACCCATTGGTGACCTGTCATTGTATAAACCGTTGATTGGCTGTTTTTGCAGCCAATCATCGTTTAGTTTATCACTGGACACCCTACACAAAGGTTGATCACTTTTCAATACATGCACTTTACAATCAATTACTAGTGCATAATCTACATACATACTTTGTTACCCCACTTGCTTGTACGTCTAATAACTCACTCTGTCTTAAAGTCCATTTTCTTTATCACCCGAATGGCGGGTTATTAGAAGGAGACTACTGTACTGCTTGGCCATTAATTGTATTACATGTACTACTTTTTAGATCTGAACTTCCACAGCTCTCTTGGTTTTTAGTTATAGGCCTGAAGCTTTTTATTATTAATGTAATTATTTATCATGTTGTTTATATATTCAGCATAAACTGATCTACATGCTTGTTGAGCTTGACTTTCTGTTTTTTTATTCATGTTTCTAATTCATTCAGAATTACTGCTTTACCTTTTATAAGACCATATTTTCTTTTTGCATGCTAAACATTTAGTTCGTCTGTTGAATCAAGATTGTTGGAACTGGTTTAAAGTTTGTTTTGATGGCAAATTTTTTATGATTTTTGTAAGGTTTTCTTTCATGTTATTTCCCATCCCATTTATGTCACTGCTTGTATTGGAAGATTTAAAAAATGATTTTCCAAAGTAGGAGACTTCTTTCTTCATGTTTTCAGGATCACTTTTATTCCAAAGTAAGGCTTGATTGTCTTCCTGTCTGGATGTAGTTTTAATATAATTAGTACCATATCATGATCACTTAAGCCTGGAACTACATTGTTATCTTCCACTATACCTAGGTTGCTTATTATAAATACATCTAATACAGTATATTACATTCCCTTGTGCTAGCCTTAACAATTTCATTTAATTCTAGTTCATGAACAACGTCTAAGAATTTAGAATTTATAGCCATGGGATACTCATGGTTTTTTTTTACAGCTTCCTTTTCCCAGTCTATGTCAGGTAATTATAGGTCTCTACCAATCCAGAATAAAGCTTTTTAATTTTTCTTGGTAATTTCCTGTATTTTTGGAATAAGAGGACATATACCTGAACGTTTTTCAAATGTACATACATGTAGTTTCAATATTTTCCCTTGAATTTTATCTGGACCAGTAGTTTTATATTTCCTTAATATTTAGTAGTAATTTAAGCACTCCATTTTTAGTGACAGTTTTTGGACTCATTTTGGGGTTACCTCTTTTTCTTTAATTTTGATTTGAAGAAATGTAGTGTTTGAAGAAAATTCCAGGTTATCTTTAAGTGTCTTTGATTGAATATTATGGATTTCTACTGATGGCATTAATACTTATCAATCATGTACCAGATTTGATATGGGCAAGGCAATGTGTAAGAATAAGCGTGTATTCTCCAACAGTCTCCAGTCTTGCTTGGCGCAGATAGAGTATGCGATTGTTGGCATCAAAAGAGAATGAATTGCGGTAGCCATTCCTGGATAACTGGGGATTAGCTGGCACGGTCTCTGCCAGGAGGATGGTTATCGGGGCATGATTGCATCGGCGTGAAATGAGGTCAGCAACAAAGCAACCAAATTTGTAAACGACAAAAGATCTTGCATTCAACTTATTTAAGTCCACTGGTTTCAGTTCCTTGTCCCCATCCCAAGATGCTTCCTTCTCATCAACAAAGCCTTCACCTGAAAAGAAGAAAATATTTCAGATTATTTCATTTCATCTGTGGACTGTTCACAAAAAGAGCTGTAGAACCCTTAGACGGTCCTCTTATATATACATATGGCCTTCATTTCAACATGGCAACAATGAAATGATCTTTCATTTTTTAAATGGTATAACTCAAATCTATGCAATTTATAATATGTCAATATGTCACCCACATGAAGACAATCAGAAAAAGATAGCTAAAATTTTTAGGCCATATAAATGGACACCAAGATCTTGAACATCCAGCCCATAGTGGGAAAATTGAAGAGAAAAGGATTCCAGGTCAACAAAGATTGACATATCTACATAGCTTAAATTACTGGATGACTTATAAAACTAAGAATAATAAAAATTATATGAACTTTTATTGTTTGATTGTCTGAGGGTAGAAGTAAATTGTGTGTCATGATAACTGATGTCTGTATCAGACTTGATACTTGAAGAAGAAGAAGAAGCCACCCACGGAAAGATTTGGCAATTTTAAATACCAAAAAGATGCCTTTACATATTCGGTATTCTATTTAATCAAGAGAAAAATAATAAATTAGCTTATGAAATCGTTCAGTTCTATATTTATTCATTTTATCCTGCTATGCACAACTGAAAATGTACTTTTCATTTTTTGTTTTTAAAGAAATAAAGGATTTGGAAATTCCAATGTCACAATTCATGCAAGCTAAGATATGGTTATTCTAAAGAATGAAAAGCAGGCTACCTTTACTTTTCACAAAGAAAAAATCTTACCAGGGGTGACTCCTGGGGCAGACTTGAAATTACCATTAGCCACAGTGTTTTTCATGTCTTCCAGCTTTTTGTATAGTGGAGAAGCCATCAAGAGACCCATAAGTTCTGCTTCATTCAGTGGAGCCGCCATATTATAAGCACTTGGCATGGATGGTGTGTCTCCAGAAGATGGACTGGAGAATGTCTGTTCACTCTTAGTGTTTACTATAGCAGGTTGAGATGATTTTGTCAATGTGTCGACATTCAAAGCCTCATTTATCATGACAATCTATTGGAAGAAACGTAATTTCAGATTTGTATTTTTATATTATCTTATTGAATTCTGTATTTCAATACTATAACACAGCATATACTCATTGAGAATTATTATTTATTTATTGATTTTCTTTTTTTTTTAATAATAAAGATATTTAGTATGTTGATAGTATTATTTTAAAATATTAGCAACCCTTGAAATAACAAATCAAAAACAATATTCAAACTGTCATATTTTCCTTTTCAAACACTGGCTATAAGTAATGGTACATTAAGCTTATTTAAGCTAATGTGAAATATTATGATAGCTATATGTTGAGGAATTGTTTAAAAATTAAACAAAACAAAGAAAAAAAAAAGTAAAATAAAAATAACCAGGAAAACACAGAGACTGTATCCTATTTAAAACCAGTTGAAGCTTTCTTCATCACTAAACAACTGTCTTTTATGTAAATTTTGTTATTAAATACATTTTTACAGTTCAACTTCCTACAAAACATATACACACACCGACAACAACAACAACAACAACAACAACAACAACAACAACAACAACAACAACAAAAATCAGGTTCAAATAAAATCAATTTGATGAAAATCAATGCATAGATAGGGTTGGGGTTTTTATGTTGTCTTCTTTTTTTTTTTTAACAATTCTATTTTTGCATTTCAAATTCTTCACATAAACTAAGGTTATAACCCCATGCATATTCAATTAAAAAAAAAACCCTTCACAATAATAGTTTGAGAAGGCACTAAATGGATATTCCAAAAATTATGTACAATATACTTGGGCTGTTACAGAAAATGTTAGAGACCCCGACCTACCTCATCAGTTTGCATGCGTTCTCTCTCACTCTTCTGTTGAGATTCCATTTCTCTCTTCTGTTCTTCCAAGTTACCCTTCACTTCACTTTCCTTATTCCTCAATTTATCTTCCTTCCTCTTTCTTAGCTTGTCTTGCAGATTGCTCTTCATCCTCAGTCTATCTGCTTCCATTTTGGTGGCAATTTGATTGACAGATTTCTCATGTTCCTTTATCAATTGGTCTTGCTCTGCCTTGCTTCCTCCATTGGCTTTAATTTTCTCTAACTCTTCCTGAAAAAGCATAGTTTATGTAAAAACATTTAACATTTCTGCAACTACTTATTACCTTTTCTTTCTAAAGAATAATATCACAATCAGATCTGCATTACTGCAGGGTAGCATCTTTTGTATTCCTCTTTGCCATTTCATATCTCATGACATAATAGATTCCAAAAGATAAAAAAAGAGAAGGAAAAGTGAAAAACTGAATACGTTGAGTGATGGAGAGTGGATGAATTGGAGGGCTAGAATACTCATCTCTCAAGATCAATAATACTGTGCCCCTGAAACACACACAAACCAGTAATGCCATTCCTTCTTTCCCAAAACAATTGATTGGAACAATTTAGATAACAGCATCGTTCACCAAAAAGCTACCAACAGCTTCAATGTGGCTCTGTGCATCCCTAACTGTCACACCTATGCTGGCATGTGGATGCCAGTGATTTATAAATTCAGATTCAGATTAGAGATATAACAAAAGCAAAAAAAAAAAAAAAAGCTACAAAAGTCTGGAATATCTTTCTTCATCTATGAAGAGCATGGAACAGACCTTCAATTTCTGTTTCTTTTCCTGCACCAGCTCGTCTTTACGTTTGTTTAGAGCCTCAATATTTCTTTCATATTTGTTTTTCTCTTGCTCAGTTTCAAGCTCTAAAGCTTGTGCAAATGCCATCATCTCAGCCTCCAGTCTCTTGTTCTCAGACTTCTCAAAAGCTGTGAAAAGACAAAAGTGCAAATCACAAGAAGAAAAGCTCTTTATATTATACCCAACTATAAAGATATTACAAAAAAAAAAAAAGGGGGGGGGGGGTGGGGGGAGGGGAATGCTTCACTAAAAAATCCATTATTAGCAAAATATATAGCCTATGTAAAAAGGGGAGAAGACAAGGAAAATAATGTAAAAAAATAATTCCTTGATTTTGTTTTGAGCAATTTTTTTCCTTTAATCACCTTTCCTCATAATTAGAGGTGTTGTTACCTTCTTGTTCTCGTTTCAACTCAATTTCCTTCTCTTTCCTCTTTTTGTCTAGTTCTGCTTGAACTAATTCAAGTTCTCCTGCTGCTTCTTCTGCAGATTTCACACCATCGTGATCAGGATCAAAATTCCTCAGAGCCTCAGCAAATTCCTATATTTTGATTATCAAATAAAACACGGAAGTAAGAAATTTCCATAAATTTCTTTGAAACATGTTCCTCTTAAAAATGCCCTCAAAATGACATTAGAATTGTCAAAGTATATAATGGTTTCTCTTTGTTCTTCATTTAGAATAATAAACAGCCTATTTGTCAGGTATATCGACATTAATTGGTAAGTCTGTTTCCTCAAATATATACAAAAACAGTAGAGAATGATGGGAGCATCATTCAGCTACCAGCTACTAAACAGCTTGAAATGAAATTTGAAAATTAACTGCTTTTTTAATGTGATCATATGGTTGTTATCACCATCACTGCCGCTATTAACATATCCCTCATCATCTAATCATCATGAACATTGCCATCCTCTTCTTCTTCTTTTCCTTCTTTCTCTTCCTCTTCCTCCTCCTCATTCTCCTCCTCCTCCTCGTCTTCTTTATCCTCCTCCACCTCCTACTCTTCCTCCTCCTCCATGTTGTTGTTGTTGTTCTTCTTTTCCTCCTCCTCCTCCTCCTCCTTCTTCATCGTCATCGCCGCTGTCCGTTGTCATCACTATCACAACGTTTGTCACAGGTAAAGTGAATAAATGTACTATCAAAACTGCAGATTTCACTCCTTTACTTGACAACTATGGAGGACTTACAGGCCAAGACATTAAAGTCAAAGTTTAAATAAAAACCAAGATTTCAAACAGTGTGACAAGTATAAGATTCCTATGGTGGCCAACTAAAGCCATAACTGTTGTGGGAAAGTCTTACTTTGTAGTGTTTCTCCTTCAATGCCAATTTGGCACGTGCAAACTCAACCTCCCAGTCTTTGAGAGCACCTCGTTCTAGGTCAGCCTCTTCCTCACCAAGTTGACGTTCAAGCTTGGCCAATTCCATTTGTTGCCTGTTCAGCAACTCTGTTCGTCTTTCTTGTTTCTCTTCTGGACTGAGTGCCATTTTCTGTTGATCAATGAAAATTACACCTGGTTCATTGCAGTCCTTCTTATTTCTCTGATAGGTTGAATTATCACATGATTGTCATCATCATCTATATTCTTGACAACAAATCTATGGAACCATATTTCATAAAATTTGGCAATCAATTCAAAGGAAGACCATTAACAACACTTCCAATAGTACTAAACAAAGAACTGTCCTATCTCTCTAAAGACGAAGAGTGATTTAAATCATCTAAGATCGCAAGCATTGGACCGAAAGCACTGGAGAGCAATGACAACAAAGATCGTGAAGGTTGCTTAGGCGTCCTCTTCTGACGATTCGGACGCCAAAAGCCTTTAAGTCAAGTAAGTAAGTCTATATTCTTGAGTATTATAATTATCTTCACCATCATTATTATTATTACCATGTATTAACATAATGTTTACTTGTGGTTGTTTTGATTGATCTAGTCATGTTACCATGTATATCTTTAAGTTCATAAATTGGTCCTCTTTATACATGTACAAGGTTAAAAGTATACTTATCAATGTATCTAAATCAATTGTATAATTAATAAAGAGCATACATTGAGAATGCAATATTGAACACTTTTTCTCATATATATGTATACATACACCTACCACACAATCAGTGAAGTATGAGCATTTCAAGTTTGTAAAGGAAGTGCAGTATATTCGTTTACAGTCTAATCTCATACTGTCTTTCATTGTAACATGGCATATGACATCCCAATGTCATAATTATATTCATACATTATTCATAGCATTTGAATAATGAAATAATCCTTCAATCTTTACCTCGAGAGCTTCAAGTTCTTGTGCATGTCTCTTTGACATGGCATCTCTCAGTTTGTCAAATTTCTCTGTAAGTTTTCCCTTGGCATCATCAACAATCACCCTCTTGCGTGTCAGGAACTCATTTTCAAGGTCTTTCAGCTCCTGAAAAGACAGAAGCCAAGGGATTGAGTTTTTTTTTTATCATACATAATAATTTTTACCTACTATTACAATTCAATACATAAGATATGTTCTATAATTCATTTCAAATCTGAAAATACAAAAATCAAGATCTTATACGAACTGCCATGGTATTTCACTTTTCCCTTTTTTTCTATTCTTGATTCCACAATTCCAGGAAACAATGAAACATTTAAAATCTTAATACACTTCGACAGCTGATCCACGTTTATTAAATTATTTTCAAGTGTCTTTTCATAAAATAAACCATGTCTTATATTAGTGATGATTGTATTTACCTGAGCATGCCTCTGGGCCAAAACAGCTTGGACAACTTTATCTGATGCCTCCTGTCCATTCTGTCGGATCCCTTCTTCCATTGCCTTGTGTTCCATTTCCTTGGCCTATAGTGCAGTAACAAAAGATTACATGACAATGTAATGTTCACTATTCAAACAAAAAATTCCTGTTGCTAGAGTTTTAATTTCAAATGACATTGCAGTAAGTGTTCAATTATACTTTATATCTCATTTTTATGCTCTCCTATTGCAATTTGGATTTGAATCTTTCATCATAGTTTTTATCACAAAGAATTAGTCATGACACATTAAATCTAGACAATTTTAATAGGCCTCATAGAGAATAATAACAAACACAGAGGGACAAATTTAAACAAAAATAAAGAAAAATTAGAAAGAAAAATTGTGGTTCCACTGAGGATTGAGCCTATGACTAACATTGATTTGCCTTACAGAGACTAGCATAGCGTTCTTACCAACCATGCCAATCACTATTTAAAAAGGCGCTTCTTGAACGAAGAATTTCAAATGATACCAGTAGTCATGATTAGTCATGAACAAGCAACAGTGGGAGTGACCTAAATTCAATTAGTCCCTTCAGTATTTGTAAACAACAAGCATAAAGAGAACATTACAAATTGAACACAAGAGTATGCACAGACAAAAATATGTAGTTGAAATATCGAGTAAGGTTTGAGTGAGAGGTCTGAATTAAAGCAAAAAGAATTTTAGCACAAATTATTCCCTATGGGGCCTTTTAAAATTGTCTAGATTGAAAGTGTCAGATCTAATTCTTTGTATTATACAATGTAATCCAACCCCTTAATTCAAACATGTCTATGTCAGTGTTCACATGTGTAATATCTTGAATCTTGTTTCAGACAGCTAATACACGTACATTTGTATCTTTTTTCACTTTTGTTTTACAGGCCTGCATGCTGAATAGTTATGTTTAAGAGAATTGCTCTCATGGTACACTATTTCTTCATTTATGAATACAAACTCCAGTTTAATCAGTAAACACAATTTATGAAAAAATATGATATTCTTCCCCAATCCTCTGATAATGTTTTGATATTGAATGCCAGACTTCTTTTAATCAGATCTAACCTGTCCAACCCTGATTCCATCCAGCTCTTTTCGTTGCTCTAGCATCTCTCCCATCAGTTCAGCATCTTGTCTCCTCCTCAACTCTTCCATGCGACGCCTTCTCTTTTCAGCTAATCGATCTCTTAGAGACAATTGTTGCCTAGCTTTTTCCATATCCAGCTGCTCTGCAAGATCTTCCATTTCTTTTGCATGAGCTGCCATAAACTGTTAAACAAAGCAAATAAAATATTTTGTGTCATGTCAAGATAGGGTTCCAAGCTGTGGACAAGAAAACTGGCTGTTATCAAAATAAAAAATATGAAATATGTATTCTTCAAAAAGGACAAAAAGATAAAAATAAGATATCAGGAAATGTATGTGTATGACAGATCAATGGCTTTTACTTTCGATATTCTATAAACTTTATCATGAAGGAATTAATAAGTTAGCCTACATTATTGTTCCCATTTATTTGAACACAAATTTTCTATTTCATAATAATAAAGTAACGCTAAAAACAAGACAGGACATAATGAAACACATACAGCTGCCAGTTCTTCTTGACTCAGGTCTGTTCTTGCTGCCTCCTCAGCAGCATGACGATTTCTCTTTTCACGCAGAGTTTGTTCTATTTGATTGTCCATATTTCTCATTTGCTCATTTTCCTGTTTTTGAGCATCTGTATCTAACTGAACAGCTAGGTGGTCTCGTTCAGATTGATGGCGTCTCTTCAAGTCTTCCAAAGCTCGTTCCTGATTGGTTGGGAGTTAAATCGGATGAGTGAAAGTTAAGATAAAGAAATGGGAGAAAGTTATGTGGGAAAAACTCCTTTTTTTGTTTTGTTATTTGTTTGTTTCATATATATCATGCTAAAAACAACAACAAACAAACACTGCTTTTCATTTCTTCAGAACATCTTGATGAGCATTGCCTAAAATATACTTAATAGTTTATAAGCACCATTTTAATAAAATAAAGCATACTAAATCTTTTCATTATAAAACATTTCATAAAAGAACATGTATCTTCTATTTTAATTACTGACAGTACACATGGTTTTTGGACACTTTTCAATAATACATGTAAACAAATGAAAATAATTTGATTGGATTGTTCTATGCAAGCAGGTAGAAAAGGATTCATAAAAAAATTATTGTAACCTGTTTTAATACTACTTTCAAACAAAAAAAAAAAGAGGAAAAGATATTTCGTTTTCCAAAAATTAATAGTTTATAAGCACCATTTTAATAAAATAAAGCATACTAAATCTTTTCATTATAAAACATTTCATAAAAGAAC